>JARPMJ010001572.1:0-155700 GCA_033366665.1 Phoxinus dragarum | reverse complement strand
AATAAAATCTTCAACATTCCCCTCTCTGGGGCTTACTTAAGCCCCATTTTACTATCCCTTTCCCAGAGTGTAGTTTCTCAATCCAGCCCTCTCAGTTATGCTACCTAGTGACTCAATTAAGTCACTCAGTCACCTTTCAAATGACTAGGTTGTGCTACCACATTCTGGCGGAGTATTCGAGCCAAACATCTTTCTCCACACATTTTCTTTCTTTCAGTTGTATTTTCTTTCTTTTAATGGAGAAAGTAAAAGACTTCGAATTCTCCCTAACAAAAAAAAAAAAAGAGTAACACTTTGTTATAAGCGTGAGCGTGTAGTTTGTTCTGCCTTGCCTGTGGTTGTCACAGTTATGTAGAATACATCAAACATCAAACCATGCATTATACTATTAAAAGTTTTTCTTGTAGTGTAGACTTTCTCTTCGACCCAGACACTTTACGCATCGTAGAGGGTCACCCTTCGGGGAGAGGTTAGGCTAGCACATACACCCAGGGTCTGGCTCGTCAATCATCTTCTGCTTCCTCACTTGAATCATTGTCCAATGCTTGTAAAATCCCATTTGTTTGGCCTGGGTAATCCTGATAATATGTACTTTGGTTGCCCTCTAAGTTTATCTTTCCATTCTCTTGATATTTTAGCACCTCCATTTGCTTAACCGTGGTTTTGACAACTAGTGATCTTAATATGGGGAAGTACGCAACAGAATAATAATCCTCCTATTAATATTGCAACTCCTAAAAACATTCCTAATTTTGCAAACCATGCCCCCAATGCTCCAAAGTTTAAATCAAACCAGTCCCACATTCCCCCATCTCTTCCGGCATTTGCTTTAACTTCTGCTCTTAAGCCTTTTATCTTAAGCATAGCTTTAGTAAATTTTTCCTTCTGGAGCGGTATTATTTGGTATAAAAGTACAGCACTGATCTCCAAACATAACACATACACCTCCTTTGTCTGCCAATAGCCAATTAAGCGCTTGTCTGTTTTGCCATGTCATTTTACTTGTTTCATGTAATTGTTCTCCTAATGCAGATAATGCATCATCAGTGTAATTAATAAATCTCTGCTGATTATAGTAAATATAATTGATCCATTCGACATTTTTGTTTTGCGTGATCCATATGAATATGGATTCAAACCCTGATTTAATTTAATCTCTAGCTTTAAACTCATTAGGTATTCCTCTAGGTTGACCTATTGAATCTAAATCTACATTAGGATCGGGTTTATAGGCTCTCTTACTTCTGTTTTTGTCTCCTTTTATTACGTGTTCTGGTTCCAACTGTGCAATAGTAATTTCTTGAATTAGTCCTTACTCTAGCGCATATTCCTTTCCATTTTAATGGCAAAGAGGCTAGGAGCTGTCTGCAAGCCCAAAAGAAATCTGCTAAAACCATAGTTTGAACTTCATACAGCTCTATTGATGGTAATGCTATAGTCTGATTTTTACATTCTTCATTTGGCTTTATCTTTTTTCCTTTTCTTGTTCCTAGCGCTTGAAGTTCTGGAATTCTTACCGGTATATTTGAATTCCAAGCATTAGTTTTATCTAGGTTCCATATAGTATCGCACTTTCCTTCAAATTCTCCCAAATCATGAGTTCCTGTAGACTTATTAAAGCACTCATATCCTTGGCTGTAGTCTATACTGTACCATTTTGGTATTTCTACTTTTCCTTTTTCTATTTTAATATTTGCATTTACATCCCAAAATTGACACCAGGTTCCCCAATGTGCTCTATTAAATTGTTCATGAAATTCAGAATTCCCTGAAAGCACTCAGCTGAGCAGTAAGGTCTAAAATAGTCATTTGTATGACAAAAGTGACTATTAAACACAGCACATTGTACGTAGTCATGTGGGTTTGGAACTACTATTACCTTATTCAAGGGGGATTTGGAGCACATTAAGCAATTGCCCGCACCTATTTCTCTTGCTGTATATGTTGCCCATTTATACCAATCATTATTTTGCGCTGTTTCCCATAAAATATCTTCTTCTCTATCTCCCTCAATCTTTTCTTCGTCAACATTTCTACGTTGTTTTGATAACTTTTTCTCTTCAATCAATTCTTGTTCTGTTGGGGTTATTGTTGAGTTGTCACTAGGTCTATTTGAGGGCTGAGAAATCAATTGTAGGGAAGTCAGGGTGGTCATGTCTGTAGTTTGAACTTGAAAGGAAGTTGGGCTGCTGATGCTTATAGCTTGAGCTTGCAGTATCAGACACAGTAAGTATGTGAGGGTCATTATCAGGCCCATAATCAGACTCATTCCTTTCAGTTTGTTGATTTTCTCTGCTTTGCTCAACAACTTGTTGTCCTGAGCTTTCAATGTTCTGCACCCTTTCGTCCTGTTCCTCCGTTTCACGTGTTATTTCTTCTCTTTCTTGTCTTTGCCTTGGAACTCGTGTGCAGTGGTTCAGATGAAACCAGGCAGTCTTTCCTTCCACCTGGACTGCTGTTGGAGTAGCTGTCACTACTTTGTAGGGACCCTCTCTCCTAGGCTCATTCCACTTTCTCCTGAACACCCTCAGATAGACTTGATCACCTGGAACCACAGGACAAGGTGTCTCTGTCTCCTCACTGTGCTGCTTTCTCGATTCCTGTAAATATATAGCTTTATGTATCGCAGTTAGTTTCTTCATATAAGATCTTAATTCCATTTGCAATTGTTCCAATGGAGGTCCTTTATAGGGACCTCTGCAATACGGCACAGGCATGGGTCGACCCGTAAGCATCTCATGCGGTGTTAGATGTGTAATCCTATTAGTTTGCATGCGATAGCTCATTAGTGCAATTGGTAAAGCATCAACCCAATTGAGTTTAGTACTTACACATATTTTGTTAATTTTGGCCTTGAGGGTCAAATTAATTTTCTCAACTATACCTTGTGACTGAGGATGGTAGACACAACCCTAATCTTTGCTTTATTCTTAATTGCTGCAATACTTGCTTTACAGTCTTTTGTATGAATGCTGACCCATTATCAGAACTTATTTCTGATGGTATTCCAAACCTAGGCATTACTTCTCTAGTCAAAAATTTGATCACTGTTCCTGACCCTTCATCTGCTGATGGTATTGCCTCTACCCATCTGCTAAATCGATCTATTACCACAAGCATGTATCGTTTGCCTTGTACTCGCTTTATCATGTCCACATAGTCCATTACCAAGTGTTTAAATGGCCCTTCTGGTACTGGTATGTGGCCTATAGGTGTTGCTGTTCCTTTCCTAACATTGTTTTTGGCACAAATTTCACATGTGGACAGAAAATTGTCTACCATTGCATACAAATATGGAGACCAATATCCCTGCTGTTTAATCTTCCTAATTACTTCCCCCTCTCGCGCAATGGTCAAAACCATGCGCATCTGCAATTAGAATATTTAAAAATGCTGTTGGTGCAACAATCTGTCCTTCATGTGCACGCCAAATATCTTGTGCATCCTTTTTGGCCCCTCTCTGATACCACATAGAGTGTTCATAAGGGCCTGTGCCCGGTTGCATAAAGCACCTTAAGTTTTTCCCTTAAGTATGACACTTAAGGGGCGATTTCCCCTTACCTAAGAGAATAACTTAAGGGTGTTGCATATAATCTCTTAAACGATTCTCTTAGGTAAGGGAAACATTTAAGTGTTTCACGACAGCGATCCTGGATTCACGTTATAAAAGTCTGTTGTTGCCATAGATACGCAAAACACTAACACAAGCGGGAAATAGCCCCCGCAACCCCGGTGAACCACTCTGCTGACAGACGATTTATGAACGTGGAAAACATCTCCCACTATCGTCTGAAAACTCCCAGTTGCAAAAAAAACGCAGTGCTATAAGCAGTTGTAACACCGCAGGTAGAGTGGTTGCGATCTGTAACACGGTCAAGGTCGCCGTCTAGTTTGTTAGTGATGTCAAATATTGCGCGTCGATCAAAACGGTATTCATGCAACAATAGGGTTCTCCCTATCCCTAAAAATTCTTCTTGCCACATAATTATCTTCAGCTGGTTCCATAAATTCAGCCGTGTTGTCTTATTTTTTTGTCCGCGTTACTCTTAAGGTTACGATTTCCAAACCTTAAGTTATACTTAGGGAAATGACCGTTAAGGGGTTTTATGCAACACATAACGCTTTTTAAGGGATTATTTAAGTGAAAAAAAGCATTTAAGGGAAATTCTAAGTGTTTATGACGTTTCACTTAAAAAAAACAGTTAAGTAACACTTAAGGGTATTTTTCTGCAACACCCTTAGGTTTAAGGGAAACATAAGGGCGAACTTAAGGGAAAAATTTCACTTAAGGTGCTTTATGCAACCGGGCACTGCTTCTTTTTGAATTCTAACAATATCATCCAATTGAGGTTGTGGTTCTATAAGAACTACTGGAGTTAATATTGCTACTTGACATCCTGATGCTTTTTTAGCTTCCAAGTCTGCTACGTTGTTACCTTTAATGACAAAGTCATTTCCTTTTTTACGAGCCTGGCATTTGATGACTGCCAATCGTTTTGGTAGCATCATAGCAGAAATTAATTGACCTATTTGTTCTGCATGGTGGATGGGAGTTCCATCACTCTTTTTGAAACCTCTCTGTTTCCATACTGCACCAAACAGATGACACACACCATGAGCATATGCTGAATCTGTAAAAATATTTGCTGTTTGTCCCTTTGCTAATTGACACGCAGTTGTGAGAGCTTTTAATTCTGCTAATTGAGCAGAACAAGGCTGTACACAATGTTGGGATATTACTGGTACAAATTCATCCTTGTCTTTTCTTACCACTGAATATCCTGTATGATTTCCCAAATAATCTTTAAAACTTGAACCATCTACAAAGTAACTTACTTCTACTTCTGGTATTGGTGTAGATTCAAGATCTGGCCTTAGTCTGGTGAAGGCCAGTGAATTGGCCACACAATCATGTTGCTCACCTTCGTAATCCAAAGGAATTAATTCTGCTGGATTTACTGTATCACATCGTTTAATGGTAACATCTGGGTACGTAAGCAATGATGAATATGCCAGAATACGAGCTTGAGTTAACACAAATTTACCTTGTTCTATTAATTCCACAGTCTTATGGTGTGCATAAATAGTTACTGGGTATCCCATAGTTATTGTAGATGCTTTTTCATATGCATAGTATACTGCTGCAAGGCCTTGTTGGTAGCATGGTGGGTAGCTTTGAGCTACATTGTCCAGCTTGGTGCTATAATAAGCTATGGGCTGTTTCTTCCTGCCACTGCAAGTCTCTTGCATCAGAATAGCTGATGCATATCCATCAGTTCTATTTGCAACATATAAATAAAACTGTTTAGTATAATCCGGATTTTCGAGGACAGGTGCCTTCTGTAACTCTTTTTTCATGGATTCAAATGCTATCATTGCATTTGTATTCCATTTCAATGAATTACCTAAATTTTGTAGTCCTGCCTGTTTCATGATTTCTCTCAGTGGAGCTGTTTTTATTGCATACTCTTCTATCCAATCTGCACTGAAGCCAGTCATTCCTAGAAAAGTCATCATTTGTTTTACTGTTTGTGGCAATGGTGATTTACTTATGCCTTCCAAATGACTTGGAGCTATGGCCTTCGTACCATATGAAACCATTCTTCCTAAATATTCAACCTGTGGCTGGCAATACTGTAGTTTATTTTTTGATGCCTTGTGACCTCCTTCTGCTAATTTTGTAAATACTTTTATAGAGTCTTTGTGACACTGTTCTCTTGTTGTTGAACAAATCATCAAATCATCTACATATTGTAATAAAGTGCTGTCTATCACAAGGTCTTCCAAATCAGCTTTAAGAACTTGATTGAATATGTGTGGAGAATGTTTAAATCCCTGTGGCATTCGAGTGTAAGTATATTGTTTATCAGCATATGAGAATGCAAATAAATATCTACTTTTTTCTTCCACAGGTACGCTGAAGAAGGCATTACATAAATCAATTATTGT
Organism: Phoxinus dragarum; assembly: GCA_033366665.1. NCBI lineage: Eukaryota > Metazoa > Chordata > Actinopteri > Cypriniformes > Leuciscidae > Phoxinus > Phoxinus dragarum. Next base: position 149,751 of record JARPMJ010001572.1, on the reverse strand, counting down.
GAAATATTTAGCATCAGGTGGTACATTTGTTAACAGCGTATGTGGGTTTGGAACATCAGCTGGCCAATCTTCTGCTATCTCATTAATTGCTCGTAAGTCATGTAGATTTATTTGCTTTAATTACAGGCAAAATTGGAGTGTTACAGTAACTTTTTGTTTCTATTAACACTCCTGCTTTTACCAGACCTTCAATTGTATCCTTTATGCCTGCTTCTGCTTCAGGCTTTAAAGGGTACTGCGATTTACGAGGTAGGCGTACACCTGGCTTGAGTTGTATTGTTATTGGACTAGCTGATTTAACCAATCCCACATCGGTGTCATGTTGAGACCATAACTCAGTTGGTACTTGTTGCTCAACTTCCTTAAATAGTTCATCATCAATAGTCTCTATTGATTTGTTGGTTGTTATCATTTGTTTTTGCATTTTTTGATTAATGACTACTTCCTGAGGCAACCCCATTAATTTCGTTGTATACAAAATTTTAATAAAATTCTTGTCAACTGAATGAAAAATTAACGGATTTATTGTTGGCTCCCACTGTTATTGTTCTGCTTTTTTCATCATTGGCCCTAAATCTTTTGTCTCACAATTTTTTCCTGTATATAAGGACACATGTGGCATGGAGTCTGATACATTAAACCAATTTTTTATGAATTCATTTTCTATTATAGCCATTGCAGCTCCCTGTTTACTTATTATGATGTCTTTCACATCTAGTTCAACTTTTTGGTTTTCTGTTTCTTCTTGCCATAGTTTTTTCTATTTTCTTATCTCTCTCAGGGTCATATATCATAGTACAATGAAATTCAGATTTTGGTAACTGTGCCTCAAAAATCTGTGCTTCAATGAACTTTCCCCATGTATCAATTATTTGTCTTACCTCATTTTCAATTTGTCCTATCCAGTATACATTTGCTTTTGGTTCAGAGATCATCATTTGAGTTTTTATTCATTGTTGGTCTATATACACTCCTTCTGGAGAACACCATATTTGAAGCCCTAATTTACATAATGCATCTCTTCCTAACAAATTAACAGGAGTCTGATTTGATACGAGGACAGGTAAGTGTCACACTTTTATTTTTAGTTTGTAGGCAAACTGGAGTAGTCATAGGAATTAGTTGCATTTGTCCCGAGAATCCTATTGTCTTTGCAAATTTTCCAGACAAGGGGAGATGTGAGGCATAATTTGAATTTACACATGTATAAACCGCTCCGGTATCTACTAACATGGGTGTAGTTTTACCTTCTATTTTAATCTTTAACATTGGCTCTTGATCAGCATTTTTTGTCAAAATTGGTAGCTGATTATCTCCTATAGGATTCTCTGGGCATCCCTAATATCCCTGATTTGGACCTCCCCAAGGGTTTACTGGGCCTTGACATGGACCCCGAAAAGGGCGTTGCCAGCTCTTCCCCCTCCCATTCCTCGGTGACTGTGACCACGGATTGATGGGGCAAATGACTTTATTATGTCCAGGCTGTCCACACCCCCAGCATACGCTTAAAGGGGTATTAACAGGCTTGCCTTTGCCTCTTTGTGTCCCTTGTGGTGGATATGTTGTCCATCTCATTGACTGCTGCTGTGGAGCATAGACATTGACAGTGGGTGCAGGGATCTGGTGTACATTTGGAGGTACTGCTACAGGTGGGGGTAGCTGCATTGCTGACTGTGGTGCATTCATAGGAGCCATTACTGTCATTTGTTCTGACTCTTCTCCTTTTACAACAGCTTGAAACTTTTTCTTATGATTGTTTGTCAGCTGTTCAAGCTGTAGCTGAGTTAGCTTTCTCTGCAGATCTTTTTCTTGAATTTTTAATTTCTGTTCATTTTTTCTGTATTGTTCTACAGCATGAGTCACATGATCACAAAACTCTTTGTGTGTTTTGGAGTTTAAACCGACCACATCTTCCAGCTTGCTCTTTACTGTTTGTGGCATAGCATCTACCACAGCATTTCGAAACAATGTAGCCATTAATGGGTCTCCTTCGGGATTCCCTTCAGTCTCTTGCTTCCATCTTTGTAATTGTCTCTGTACATATGTGATTGGGCTTTCTGTATCTCCCAGTTGTTCCCCTTTTAATGCTTTAGGGTCTATTCTGGTTGGATACTCCTCACGCAGTGCCTGCCATACTGCTGGACGGAATGCATCAAAAACAGTCCCATCCATGTAATACGAGTCAACAGCTCTTTCTAAGTCAGCCTCATGGAGGATTTCTTCCATTTTTGATCCTCCTATTATTTTTTGCCAGAAGTGCTTTAAATGTCACCCACGGATAACAATTTGCCCATTGTTTCTTCTTCAAACACCCTAATCCACTTTCCAGCTCCCTCATGAATGTTTGGAAGGCGAGTGACTAACCCTTCAAGGTCCTGTGAGGCCCAGGGCACATATTGACCCTCTGTACCCTTAATTAGAATTGGGAGTTGTTTTGGCAGAGCTCTAAGCCTTCCTTTTCTCTTCCTTGTGTCCACCTTTCCTCGTCAAATGATAAACTCCTGTTCACTTCCTATATCTAAATTGTCCAATAGTCTACTCCTATTTTTGACTAATTTGTCTGTATCTTTTATTAATTGCTCCGTTTCTTTAATTTTCTTATCTATTTCTTCATCAATAATTTGTGTCTCTATTTCAATTTCCTCTTCTTCTTTTTCTACTTGGTGTCCCTCATATTGTGTTTTTATTTTTTCTAATGCTGCCCGTGCTTGTTTATAGCAATCTAAAGGGCAAGCTCTTTTTGGATGTTTATATTGAGTCATTTTTTGTCTTACATCTGGTCCTGTTTGTTTTTGCTTTTCTAATTCCACATGGTCCCTCCATTTTTCATTTCTCCTATAACTTCTACTTAGTCCCTTCAACATTGGAAACTGACCTTCTAGTATTTTGAAGGTGGTTTGGCAAAGATGTCCTCTTTTCTTTTTGTTTCTTTGTCTATCTCTTTTATTATTTTCCTTGCCTGCTTTATACTTTTCAACATTTCTTCACCCTCTTGTTTAAACAATGCCAGCACTTCACGTTCTTTTTCTCGTTTAGCTTCTCTAGTCTTTCTCTTTAGGCTCCTTATTCTCTATCTTATAATTTTTTACCAAAGTTTCCATTTCTTCGCACACTGTTACATTCAAATGTCCCTTCCTTTGGACATTTTGTCATCATATTTTGAGTTCTCTTTTGCCATTTACTCGACATTTTATCAATTAATTGCTTACACAATGGGTATTTTAACCCTAGCATTTCCACTGGAGTAGCCATAATTCTCCTCTAATTTTAAGTCTAATATTAAGTATATTCTTAGGAACAGTGTTGGGTATAGTTACTTTGGAAAGTAGTTAATTAGGTTACAACGTTACCATCAATTAAAAGTAATCAGTTACGTTACTGCGTTATCTATTCATAAAAGTAACGCGTTAGAGTACTCATGCGTTACCAAAAATTAAAAGCCGTTTGCAGCGCCTCACACATGCTGCAGCTTGATTGACAGACACGGCCCCTTTAAATGCACCTAGAAGTCGTGACTCCTGGCAATGAATAACGTCAGTCATCCGACTAAATTAACACTGCAGGATAACAATAACAGGAAAGGACAGTCATAGGCTATTCCACATAGCGTTTTATTTATTTATTATCACAGAACATATTAATCAAAATTCTCACCTTCCCAGCCCGGGTAGTAGAGATGCGCGGATGGGCTATTATTTCAATAAAAAAAATCAATAATTATAATGGCGATATTATTTCAGTATAGAAATGCAGACATCCCAAGTCTATCGGAAGTTCCGGGAGTCTCCCGCATATTGATAGCGGCTCACTGATGCCGCGAGATTAGTTAAAATCTCCCGGAATCTAGAGCGAGCGCGCCCGCGAGACAGAGGACTGTGCTCCAAACCGCGCAGCGCGTGCACAGCAGAGCGGGAGAGAGAGAGCAAGAGACTGCGCGCGTGTGCCTTAATGAAGCTGGAGGGTGGTGTGGGGGTATTGAAGCGCAGAAACACTGTCTTGATCCTGGGGAAATTTTTTTATTCGGGATTTTCCTTTCCTTATAATAACGGATTACTTTTTTAAAAAATAACGAAGTTACTGATTACTTAACGCACAAAACTAACGCGTTAAGTTACACATTTCACGAAAAGGTAATTAGAGTACTCTAACGCGTTACTTTATAACGCGTTTACCCACAACACTGCTTAGGAAGTACTTTATTTTGGCTTAAAACAATTTTTGATTGTCTAGTTCCAAATATTATTTTGCAAAGGGAACTCAATATATTATTTAACTTACTTTATCTTTTCCTATCACTTTCATTTGAATGTTTCCTCAGATTCAACTTTTCTCTATTTCTTTTAAATTGCTCCCTTACTCAACTACTGTTAATCATTAATAACAGCCACTTTTTATTTAGATTATAGTAATTCTCTATTATCTATTATACTTTCATAAATAGATTAAACAATTATTTAGCACCACTCATCCGGATGTCTCAAATACTTTATTGTATGAATCTATTTTAAAAAATCTAGTTTTCTAAATTAGTTTCTCTCACATTCACAGTATTTTCCCATTCACATCACTCACAAAAGTCCTTTATTGAATTGGGACAATTTTTATTCTTTCACTCTTGTTCCTGGGGCTTATTGCTGTTTATCCCCGGACTCATACTCTCATTCCTTTATCTCTCCTCGAGTGGACAGTTAACCCCCCACCACCAGACCACAGTCTGTGTAGGTCAGCAAAGGGTCAAAATCCACAAGAACAGAGCTTATTTTTTAACCGCAAGCACCCAGAGCCCACACACACAAATATTTACTCCACTCCCTGTCAGCTTCCTCAAAACAGTAAAAACAATACACTTTAAAAACTCCTATTTTCTTAAACCTCTGCGATTCACTTCCTCAACACAACAGAGTGAAATATCCTAACTTCTTCTGTGTACATGCTATTCTTGTATCATTCAATGCCCCACTTACAAGAAAAACACAGATCATTAATCTGATATCTTATCAGTACGCTTGTCATCCTTCGAGGGCCCACTTGACAATTCCAACATAAACTTAACTTTTATCCTTATAAATCCTCTGTGTACATGCTTTTTGCGTAATCATCCATCAAGGCCCTCTTGATTCGCAAAAACACAGATAAATCAACTGATATCCTTATCAGCCACTGATATCCTTATCAGTAAATACAAATCCTTGCGTACGTACGACAAAACCTTAGCGCAAAATTAATAGTACCAGTGCCATACATCCAAACAGGATTGCATAAGAACTGGCAAGTATTACCGGGAGCTCCCCCCGCTCTATTTCAAATTTCTTGATATCCTCAAGCCCTTGATATTAGAAATCACAATGCATGCAATCATTTCTGGAATCAAAGACCTTTTTTCAAAACATTTTCTTAGTTCTTTGAATTTGAAGAAGCTTTTTTTAAGTGTCTCACCGTAACGAGCAAATATCTGGGCGAACCACACAAACTTATAAGCAAAAACTGCTTACCTGTGGCCACTTTTAGTTTGTGTCGCTCTTCCAGTCGAGCCCGTCGCGGCTTTGCCACCAGCTTCTAACGGAGCCCACGTTGGGCGCCAAATGTTGTGGTTTCAATCTTCCTTGGGAAATGACTTCTCAGAGATCTTTGGATGCCAGAAAAGTTAGACTTTATTCACAAACAAAGCCGAGCGCCCTCTGCAGAAAAAGTCCGCTCCAGACATGTGGTCAGCTTCACATATATACCCACATCACTTCAAAATGGTAATACCTCCTATAGATATTTTTGGCTGAAGTCTCACACATGTGACACACACAAATATAATTATCTGCTGCATCAGCAGCTTGACCTTTCTTCAAGCCCCTAAAAGTACATCCAAAGTCACACACTCACAAAGGAAAATAAATAATAGTGTCTTAATATGTAACTAAATTACTAATTTTCTAAATAATAAAATCTTCAACAATAGCTATTATATATATATACAATGCAACCTACACAGTACGAGACAGGACAACTGAACACTGAAAACACAAGAACTTAGGGTACATTTACACGACAATTGATATGCATAAAAATGGAGAAGTTTTTCCTGTCGAGTTTTTTCACGTACAGGCGACACCATTGTCAAAACAATCCACTTTCACACAGATCCGTGAAAAACGACTAAAAACCCTGTATTCAGCTGCCAGGGCCATTAGATGGCGATGAAACACTAGACTGAACTCGTAATACGGATGTGCATGACGTCATCGTCTTCAGAGATTCACGTTTTTGTTGTTTACATGGAGACCTACGGTGGCCGAGAGAGCTCAACGCGCTGCAAACTCGAAGAAAACACATGCAAATACAAAAAAACACATGCAAATAGAAAAAACACACACATGCAAATACAAAAAACACACACATGCAAATAGAAAAAAAACACCCGCAAATTAAGAAAATCTTCATCCGTTTCACAACAACACGTGTGCTCCAAATAGGGCATAGGGATGCTCACGCGCAATTAGCGCGCCCCAGCCGGGTTCGTCACTTATTTGGTTCCCCTGGAAACATTTCCGTTGTGGTCTGTGTTATTTGCAGCGTGTTTCTGTATTTGGTTGTGTTGTGAACTTTTGCAGCGCGTTTCTGTATTTGGTTGTGTTGTGAGTATTTGGAGCACACGTGTTGTGAAACTGATGAAGATGTTTTCTTAATTTGCGGGTGTTTTTTCTATTTGCATGCGTTTTCTTTAGTTGCAGCGTGTTGAGCTCTCTCGGCCACCGTAGAGACCGCATTCAAAAGCTTGCACTTTCAAACCGATTTTCAAAACTTTGCATTTTCAGGCACCCAAAACGCCATTGTCGTGTAAACGGCCCCTTAAATAATAAGGTAATTTAGGTAATTTATGACACACCAGCTGAAGGAAAAACTAATCATATTTGGAAAAGTGGGGAAACCAACTCCTTGGATAACCAAGGAGAAGTGGGGAAATTAAACAAAGGAACACATGAGCTAATGAATACAAACTAAAAAGTCCAGAATAATGAAACTAACAGAACATTCATGAGACATTACCGGTTACACTCCACTCCGGAATGGCGCGACCTTGTGACAGCGAAGATGAGGGAGAGGGCTTAGGTGGAGGACAAGGGGATGGTGATGGTGGAACGACGAGGACCCCGGCGGAGTCGAGGGAGGAGCCTAGGTGTAGATGTGCGTTGACAACGCCGTGATGTTCTGGGTTCTCTGAAGTAGTCGGGATTCGCCTCTCACAACGTAACATGCTCTAAAAACCCCTCATGCACGCAGAATAATGCAAATACTTTTTTTTGTAATCGCGATTAGAAATTCGATTAATTGTGTAGCCTATAAAATTGACTCTATTCTTCTCACACTTCACCAGCCACTTTAAAGTATTTTCGGGAGAAGTGGAATAAATTGATGTGTTGACAGATACAATTCTCTGAACTGCGTGCTTAGCCCGACTAACATTGTAAGCCCATTGGCCCTCATTTATCAATCTTGCGTCAAAACGGGCATATATGTTGCCGTAAGATTATGCTTGCACTCCTCTCACCGCCTGATTTATGAAGCTGTGCGTACCTTTGAAATTCAGGTGTACGCAATACCTGCCTCTTAATAAATGCCGCGGCTGAAAACGGATCGTCATTAGATTAACACGCCCCTTATATATTCACGTCTCCGCCTCCCCCACGCCCTCATTTTACGCATGCACACGCCGAAGACGGCAAAGAGGAGAAACTTCTCCGGTGGAAATCCAGTTTAAATCGCTGGTTGGTTGAGCAAATTACCTATCACAATGCATTATGTAGCATTTGAGGGCGAACCAAACACAAATGAATCTTCCAGGTGATTCATTCAAACATAATTCCACACAGAACTCAACACCTCAAATCACCCAATCCAGAGCCATAAAACCCCGGCTCCAGCCAGTCTACCATAGCCAACGAAAAACCCCCAGTAAGGAATTTATGGCCTTAAGAGATGTGCCCAACAACGACAAACGTTTGTCAAGTTAGATAGTTTGGGAAAGACTAATTGGTTCAGAGATGGCACGGCTCTGGCACCCAACAAGATTAATGACAAAGGATGTAAAACAGACCTCCTTTTCTTTGAGGACCTTTGAACGACCTCCTCAAAACCCACAGAGACTAGACTTTACATATAAAATTACATAAAATCATCCCAAAACAATTCTTGATGAACTTCTAACCAAACATAAATCCAACTACATAATTATATATTGTGTTACAACCTCTATATTGTGTGTCTATTATGCTTAGATCATATAAGTCATGTAATGGTTATAACTATTAGATGTGTGAATGAAAGTGTGTCGTGCTTCCTATCAGTACGATCATATGTTCGTAATTCAGAAGATGGCTTGATTGAAATCTGTGTAAAATGTTTTGTATTTTTATAATAGTAATGATGTCTAAACTGTGGCCTCTGTACTCTGTAGAGTAAAGAGATCACAGATAACGCATGATTTACGACGTGAGGTGAAGAAAATGCCACCTCTCAAATAAAAGACAGTGCCTAGTTGGTCAGAACTCATCCAGGAGGCTGGACAAACGTTTGAGCTTAAAAACCCGAACAAAGATTCAGAAGAAAAAGAAAGAAGTTTAGAAAGAAGGAAGGAGGAGTAGAAGGAAAAAGACAGTAGCGGAAGAGCAGATTTACTCCCTCCAGACAAGTAACCATGTAACGTTAGACGAGGGGGACGAAAGAACCCAAATCAAGATCAGAAGAACATGGGTTAAACAGCTTCAGTCAAGCCATCTAAATTCGCCTCACTTTTCTTTATTTCTCTTAGTTTTCTTTTCTTTCCCGTTGAAAGTCTCGGTTCTAAGTTAAGTTTTTGCTGCAAAGTTTCGTTTAAACGATTCGACTGTGAAGCCCGCTTCCAACTTCAAAGACTTTTCCATCCATCCGCCAACACACCACGTGATTGGCCGCCAAGACATCTATCCAGACACGAGAAGACTGCCAGCCAATCAACGAACCCGGGAAACCCCTTTTACGCCAACAAAAGGAATCCCCAAAGGAACGCAAAAATAAGCAATTAACCTCCAGACTCTTAACTGAACTGGTGCATTAATATAAATTGGAATAACCCGCCTAAGAAACGATAGAAGGGTTAAATTAAGGATTTAATTTAACCCTTGTTCGTTCAGGTCATGTCTTATAAGTGCATAGAAAATGGAAGCTTTAGCGTAAGTTCTGCTGGGAAGACTCAATTGTTGCGTCATTGATTATCTTCTCATCTATCCAATCACGTTTTAATACTAGAAGTATAAAAGACCCGTACTTACACTTGTCTGAGTTCGCAGATGCTGACGCTTCACTCACCTCCATCCACCCCTCCACCACCAAGATGATTTCTTCCCTCCAGCAAGAGATGGGTTTCCTCCGACCATCCTTCCTATCACCGTAGGATTTCCCCTTCAACCTCCCCACCACCACCAGGATGGTCCCTTCCAATACCGCATTGGGGGTCGGCTGCGCCCCCGCCATCTTCAGGCGGAAATGCTGAATCCGTACCCTCGGATTGCGAGTTACGGACGGGGCCTACGCCAAAGAACTTATTGCATGTGGCTTGCTGGGCTGTTAATAATGTATAATTATCGAGTATCTATTCTCCCGAGTCTTCTGGTAGAACTTGGGATTTCCATCACCTTGCTCTTAAACTCATTCTTTCCTCACTCTCTCTCTTTCTGCAACTCTTATGAATGTGTGTGTGCGTGTGGTTTGTGTTAGATATTAGTTTTATGTGTTAGAATAATCAATAAAGTCTTGCTTATATTTGAAAGATAATTGTTCTTGTGTTATGTGCTTACGAATTTAATGTTCTTAAACTGCTGATCTAAGTTACCTTGCTAATAAAGAGTGTTTTCACTATAGTTTGGATATTTATATCCGCTGCAGAGCTGCAGTTACGGCCCGTTCAAATGAACGCTGAACGAGTCATTTGCTCGGCCGTATGAATGATTACTTTTGAAGATTCCCTATAAATTAATTCATAATCCTTTGAGCTAAATTGACCCTTACAAACATATTTTACATAGTAAATGTTGTTACAATTATTTTACAGCACGTGTTTTGAAACTGTTAGCGTTGAATTTTGCATGAATCACATGTAATGGGGTGTACAATGATGATGATGTGAATAATTGCATGACAATTTGTAATATTCTTCTTATTAGTATTATGATTTTGATTATTAATGACGCTTATTGTTATTTAGAAGAAGAATGTCTGTGTTGTTTTTATTATTTGTGTTTATTATTATTATTATTTAAAAGAAGAAGAAATGTCATTTTAATTATTTTGTCCAGTCTGAATTATTTTTTGGTCATTGAAAGCCTTTCATTACTGAACCCAGTCCGTGCGCACCTGCCGGGTTTAACTCACAAAAATAAACACTGAAGTTTATAATTTCTATGTTGTTGTTATTTTACAGTGGGGTCATAATATATCATATCTTTAGTTGTCAGTGCGTTTTGTGGTGTTAGGAATTGTTTTTCTGCGCATTTCAGCACTAACTCAAAATTGTGCGTACATGTACACCACCTCCTGAGCTGGCGTAGGATTTGAGCGTGCCGTTCGCCAACGTCCATATTGATAAATCGCAAAGTCACCGGTGGTTTTGGGTGTACGCCAGGTGTACGCACTTTTGATAATGAGGGCCATTGTGAAGCACAACACATCACGCAACAACCTCCGGCACGGACAATTTGGGGATTTAGTAATAAAAATAAATAATATCGTTAAGGATAAAACGGTGGGTCACAGTAGGGTTAAATATAAGAACTTAAATCAACCCTAAATGTATTCACAAAATAAATGGGCAGCAGTTTCTTTAAAAAGACCATAAAATGAGCAAGTTTAATCAAGATTTGCAGATAGATGAATTAAACGTGTCGTTCAAATCTTTTAAGTTGTTGCACTGTGATAACGCGTCGTAGGTTCACATGATAACGTCTACATGGCAGATGTCCGGTTCGGCATTCATACTTAACGAGATTGGCTATAAAGTACCTACTCTTTTAGCGCTCGTTAAGTAAGTACTTATTGAAATTAAGTACCTACTCATTGAGTATGCGGTTTCGAACGCAGCCTCCGTCTCTTCCTCCTCCTCCTCTGTCTCTTCCTCCTCCTCCTCTGTCTCCGTCTCTTCCTCCTCCTCCTCTGTCTCCGTCTCTTCCTCCCTCCTCCTCTGTCTCCGTCTCTTCCTCCTCCTCCTCTGTCTCCGTCTCTTCCTCCTCCTCCTCTGTCTCCGTCTCTTCCTCCTCCTCTGTCCCCCTCCTCCTCCGTCTCCTCCTCTTCCTCCTCCTCTGTCTCCTCCTCTTCCTCCTCCGTCTCCTCCTCCTCCTCTGTCTCCGTCTCTTCCTCCTCTGTCTCCGTCTCTTTCTCCTCCTCTGTCCCCTCCTCCTCCGTCTCCTCCTCCTCCGTCTCCTCCTCCTCCGTCTCCTCCTCCTCTGTCTCCTCCTCCTCCTCTGTCTCTTCCTCCTCCTGTCTCCGTCTCTTCCTCCTCTGTCCTCCGTCTCTTCCTTCTCCTCCGTCTCCTCTTCCTCCTCCTCTTCCTCCTCTGTCTCCTCCTCCTCTGTCTCCTCTTCCTCCGTCCCCTCCCTCCTCTTCCTCCTTCTTCCTCCTCTGTCCCCTCCTCCTCTGTCTCCTCTTCCTCCTCAGTCTCCTCCTCCTCCTCTGTCTCCGTCTCTTCCTCCTCCTCTTCCTCCTCTGTCTCCGTCTCTTCCTCCTCTGTCTCCGTCTCTTTCTCCTCCTCTGTCCCCTCCTCCTCTGTCTCCTCCTCCTCTGTTCTCCTCCTCCTCTTCCTCCTCCTCTGTCTCCTCCTCTTCCTCCTCCGTCTCCTCCTCCTCCTCTGTCTCCGTCTCTTCCTCCTCCTCTGTCCCCTCCTCCTCCGTCTCATCCTCCTCCTCTGTCTCCTCCTCTTCCTCCTTCGTCTCCTCCTCTGTCTCCGTCTCTTCCTCCTCCTTTGTCTCCGTCTCTTCCTCCCTCCTCTTCCTCCTCTGTCTCCGTCTCTTCCTCCTCCTCCGTCTCCTCCCTCCTCCTCCGTTCTCCTCCTCCTCCACTGTCTCCTCCTCCTCTTCCTCCTCCTCTGTCTCCTCCTCCTCCACTGTCTCCTCCTCCTCTTCCTCCTCCTCCGTCTCCTCCTCCTCTTCCTCCTCCTCTGTCCCCTCCTCCTCCGTCTCCTCCTCCTCCGTCTCCTCCTCCTCCTCTGTCTCCTACTCCTCTGTCCCCTCCTCCTCTATCTCCTACTCCTCTGTCTCCTCCTCCTCTGTCTCCTCCTCCTCCTCCTCCGGTCTCCTCCTCCTCCTCCTCTGTCTCCGTCTCTTCCTCCTCCTCTTCTCCTTTGTCTCCGTCTCTTCCTCCTCCTCTGTCTCCGTCTCTTCCTCCTCCTCTGTCTCCTCCTCCTCTTCCTCCTCCATCTCTTCCTCCTCCTCTGTCTCCTCCTCTTTCTCCGTCTCCTCCTCCTCTGGTTCTTCCTCCTCCTCCTCTTCCTCCTCCTCCTCTGTCTCCTCCTCTTCCGCCTCCTCCTCTGTCTTCCTCCTCCTCTGTCTAAAATTCTTCAGATTGTACATGCACAGAAATATTTGTAGATACACACACACGCTGTTGACACATTTATTTTTATATTTTTCACCAATCAAGTCAGTGCAACATATGCACAGCAGACAAATACAATTTCAGAAAAAATATATAGAAAAAAAGAGGCAAGAAATATAATAAAGTGGTCTTTTCATAGTGCTTACATCCTGATTGAAGTGTTAACAATTGAGATGTTTGGCCAGGTGGCACATGTATTGGCCAATTAGCTCATGTAGTGTCATTTTGAATGGCAGTGTTTTGAAATGGCAAACATGTGACTATGTCAGATTGTTGTGTCTTATGCAGAGAACCGTGTTCAGTGCATTTAAAAAGTGCCATTTTGAATTGCAAAATGTGTGTGAAGCAGAAAATGTGTTTAGATTTTCGGAGACTTGAGAAGAGGTTTTGCTCTGTGTGTGTCAGTTTAAATAATTGTGCTGTGCGTGTCATTTTAGTGTGTTAGCAATTGACCCTTCACTAGGCCACGCCTGAAAACCGCCACTGGCCAATCATGGCTTAGTAACCGTAACTAGGCGCGGGGAGGTCTGGCAAGCTTTCGAGCGAGGAAACACGCCGAAGCGTTGTGCGTATGGATTGTGCAAATCTGATACCCGGTATCCTAAAAGTATGGATGGGGGGTGGATTTTTTTTAAAGGAGGATGTGTTGTTTTCTCAGTAGGCTTATATGTGTAGCAATAATATAAAATACTTACCCATATTAATTAGGGATGCACCGAATCCAGATTTTTGACATTCGGCCCGAATACCGAATCCACTGGTTAAGATTCTGCCGAAACCGAATACCGAATCCTACTCCCATCCTCAGTCCATTAACACAGTAAACACATCAATGAAGTAAACAACGTCCACAGCAGTGGATTTTTCATTTATTTTAACTGTAAAAAAGAAAAAAAGAAAAAGAATAAGCAACATTATGCATTTTAACAGCGGTGATGTTGTATATTGTTTAGGGTCCTTGCCACCACGAGACAAATCGTTATTGCAAATTGAACATGTAGCTCGACTTGAATTGCCGCCTTTTGACTGAAAGTACTGTCAAACAACACTTTTTCTGCTCATGAGTTTCATTTTCACTTTCTCACAGCCTACGACATTCGAACGTTCCACTACTGTAAGGTAAGGTGTGGCCCCTTTAAGAGCTGCGCGCGCCCTGTTGAACTGTCGGCAGTCTGTATTGTATGTGGCTTGATTCCCCATGTATGCGGGTTATTTCTGTTTGATGCTAATTTTTATCTTATTTTATTAAGTAACACTGTGGATGGTAGAACGTGTGACAGACAGTTTACATGAGTTCGATTGGGCAATAAAGTGCAAGCTGTAAGATGCAATCGCCTCCATGAGTCTGTCTGGCCTCTGCTATAACTTTAGCTGTGAGCTACCGGGTATCTCTATTTTTCTTCCTGACACAATGCGTTACACTACGTAGACACTTTCCCGTAATCAACGGCAGCGTGACGTCAACCATCGTAGCACGCGTATTGCAAGCCTATAGGGTTCGGTTCGGTGGAAAAATATTCTAAGGTTCGGCAGAAACCGAACCCCTTTAAAAAAACCAGTATTCAGCGGAATCCGAAACCGAATCCTGCATTCGGTGCATCCCTAATATTAATGCGACGGGTGGGCTTGCATCTTGGCACAAAGCTCTCCGAAGTTTGTCGCAATGGAAGACAGTTTAAGCCTCAATTCCTTCTCAACAGCATCCAGTCTTTGCCGATGTTTAGTTTTAACTGCTGCCATAGCAGAGAAACCAGCCTCGCAGAGATAAGTTCTGGCGAAGGGCATCAAAACTCTCAAGGCTTGCTTTGCCAAGACTGTGTATGATGTCAGTGACTCGGTCCAAAAATCCACAAGTGGCTTTCGTTTGAACTGAAACTGCAGTGCTCCATCAGATGACCGCTCGATCAGCTGCTCCTGCTCGTGAAATGACAGGTGTGGGACGGGCAGGGAAACTTCAAATGGATTGCGAATCCAAGCGCGAGATGTGTCCATAGGTGGGAAGTGTTTCCATAGCTGCTCGGCGAGTTGGTTGAGGTGTTCAATTATGAGACTTTTTACATGCTCACCCAGGTCCACGTCATTTTCCCCTAAGAACTCGTGAAGCGTAGGGAAACACAGGTGTGTGTTCCCACTCACACAACTCGCCCAGAACCGTAGCTTCTTTATCATGGCCTCAATCCTGTCTTGTGTGTTGAACACAGTTACACTGACTCCCTGCAGACTTAGATTGAGTTCATTCAGAGCTGAGAAGATGTCCGCTAGATAGGCGAGCCTTTTCAGAAAATGTTCGTCATGCATACTGGAGGCCAAATGAAACGGATTCTCCTAAAAAAACTGCTGCAATTCGTGCCGGAGTTTAAAGAGCCTTGTCAGCACTTTGCCGCGGGACAGCCAACGCACCTCTGTGTGCAGCAGCAGTGATTTGTGTTCGCTGCCCATCTCATTACATAACAGTGTGAATATTCGTGAAATTAACGGACAAGCTTTAATGAAGTTCACCAGTTTGACTGCGTCGTTCAGCACTGCAAGTAGATCAGCTGGCATGTTTTTGGCTGCGAGGGCCTCTCTGTGAATACTGCAGTGTAACCAGCTGATGGATGGGCAGACTCTCCTAATATGAGCTATAAGCCCCTGTGTGTTTCCCCCGTCATTGATTTTGCCCCGTCTGTGCAAATTCCCACACAGCGCTCCCAGTCGATCCCATTGGTCCTCATAAAAAAGTCAATTAAATTGAAGATGTCCTGTCCTGTTGTTCGGGTAGCAAGGGGGCCGACAGAACAAAAAATCTTCTTGTACCGTTCCTTCAAAAATGTAACGGACATACAGAAGAAGATTGGCCAGATTTGCAACATCTGTAGACTCGTCTACTTGCAGAGAGTAAAACTCACTTTTCTTCACACGGCTGACTAGTGTAGCCAGGATGTCTTCAGACATGGCATCAATGCGGCGCGACACAGTGTTATTGGACGTCCAACTTTTTTGCCACTTTCTCTCCAATCATACACTCCACCATCTCTTTGGCCGCTGGCAAACACACGTCTTCGGCAATTGTGTGCGGCAGCCCCTTTCTCCCTACTCTGTAACTGAGCAGATATGAAGCCCGTAATGCGTTTTTCGTACACCCAACCGCATGAATGAAACTAGGGATGGGCATTCGATTAAATTTTCTTAGTCGATCGTCGGGAGAATTAACGATCGACTATCGATTAATCGTTAATATTTTTATATTAAAATGTATTATTTATTTAACTTTTTATAAATGAAAAATGCAATGAAAATACAGCGTGTTTTTCCTCGATGAGATCTTTATCACAAGAAGATCAACTTCTGGCAGTTAAACTGGACGTTTGGTTAGGGCTAAACTTGAAGATATAGGCATATGCGCTGCGGTGCTCAAAGCAGTGGAACCGCAGCTGCGAGCCGGCGTTCTTAAACGGAGACCCAAAATAATAAATAAGTAAAAAAAGAATCATGTTAAATGGGGCTGTAACGATACGCGATATAAAACCGAAATCGCGATAGACCTACTCAGATCCATGAACCTGTGCCGCGGTGTGGGAAGGAATCATGGACACACCCCTTCCAACTCTCAGAGTTATCCACAAAACTAGTTGAGGATAAATTATTTATAATTGGGGCAATTCCAGCGTTATGGACGTGATATTTGGAGTCAAAACTTGAAATATAAATTCTCAGAAGTTTCAATATATAAAATGCATTTTCTGTTTATATAGCATACTCCTTAATAAAGGAGTCCAGCCTAGGTTGGCTCTCCACAGAACATAAAATATTCATTTTATTTTATTTTTCGTGTTCGCATGTATGAGGAAAAAAACAATGTTACGGATGTGACAGTTCCCTGAAAGACTGCTTTAAAACTTTCACAGACCTCAAACAGAAAGCACAAAGCCTTTCTTTAAAGTGAATTTCTTTTTGTATTAATTGTATCTTCATTTTAATCGATGTTTCATCAACAATTATTACCTGGATTTAATAAATAATAAGTAAACATAGCAGACAATAGATAGCCTAATCACGACACGGAGGCCCCGGCGCCTGAAGTGCAGCTCGTCTCATAAATGAACCGAAACTCAGCACAGCCTCACAGACCTGAGAAATATATCTATTATCTACAGAACGCTTGAAATCTCTACTTTTAAACAGAACAATTCAAAACGAAAAAAACCTATGTAATCCGTATGAAATGTGCGTTTCTCTCCGGCGCGTTCACTACTGTGGAGATCACGAGTCAGCGTCAACTTCATCTTTGCAGCCGACACAGAAAACACTTGTTTATTAATAAACAATTAAAATGTATCCTTGCTATATTTTACATATTCATAATCATTACTTTTGCCAGTTTCTTTGTGACAGCTTTTAGGTGCTTTATTGGCAGCGCTACCCTTACATGTTAGCATGTCATGAACGCGTCACCACTGCATCAGCACCGAAAACATGGAGATTTTTTTAGACAATAATCGCACAACCTATTCGATATTCTATAATTAAATAGGCTACTCAGTGACCCAACCAAATATAAAAAAAAAATGTTTACTTTATGTAACATAGGCTACTGTTTTTTTTTTACATGTTACGTGTCATGTTGACTATACCTTTCCATGTGATGCGAGTCTGTTATAGCGAACTCACATACAACTTCTGCTCCAGTCTACTGATTTTTGTTGAGAAAGATAAGCATGTTGACATGATCTGGGGTCAGACGGGAACCTGTGACCGTCAGTCCAGCCGCCGAAAACACCTATAGGCTACTGTCTATGGAAAACACCCGCTCTGAGGGGACTGACGTTGCCGCGATGCACAGTTACCTCTGCGCTAACTTGGCCAGCCCGGGCCGTGACCTCTTCATGACTCTTCTTTATAAACCAAAACGGAAACTCGCAGGTAATATGGCGCAAAATGTTGAATTGCTGCCACACAGCGAAATTCACTACGCATCGCAACCTGCATTATGGCCTAGTTTAATCGATAACAAATGAACGTGATCGACGAAATTCTTAATGATCAATAATCGATCGTCGATTAATCATGCCCATCCCTAAATGAAACTGCATTTTTTTTTGTTTTGGCATTTCTGCAACTCCTCCAACTTTGCATTAAAAAATGTAAGGGGCTTTTGACTTAAATTGCCATGTTTCGTGTGCAGGTGACGACGGAGATAAGACGGCTTCAGACAGCTGTTTGCTAGAACTTCACTGCACAACACGCACTGAGGCTTCGGGCAATCAGTATCGCCGATCCAAGTGAAGCCCAGACCCAGATAATTGTCATCATATTTCCTTCTTTTTTTCCCCGTCTGGTGTTCATCCTCATCAACTCTTTTTTGCCATCTCCTTCCCTCCTCTTCAGTTTTCTCCGGTGCATCTTCTGACTCCCGCTCATTTTCTTTCTCTATTCTCTCCGTCTCTGTTGCCTCCAAATCCTCACTCTCTCTTGGTCCCTCTCCTCCTTCGTGACTAACAACTTTATCATAAGACGTCCCACTTGGCAGTTTGCCTGATTTCAGCCAGTTAAGCATATTTATAATATATATATGGAATGAATGAAGTGAGTTGGCACGCATATAGCCTAGCCTGCAGTGCATAAAAGAAGAGCAGTTTATTAGTTTTTGATAGAAACATAAAAGAAGACAGCTGCTGTCTTCTTCTACGCTTATATTGTAAGGTTGGAAATAATCCAAGATTATTTCAAAGCAACAAAGACAGTTTCAGCACAGCAGTGCTGATAGTGATCTAGGCCTGTAGGCCAGAGGTTTGGGACAATAGGGAAGTTGTGATCATCTGATTGGTCAGTTTTGAATATCTCACACCTGGGTGTTAGTGACATAGTCAGGGGACAAAAGGGGTTTGTAACAGGGGTTCTATCTTTTTTCTTGGGATGCTGAGCTGGTCTTCCTTTGTCTCTCTCTTTCTCTTTCTCTCTCTCTCTCTCGTTCTCTCTCTCAGGTAACATTTTACATTTATCCTGGGTACAAATGGTTTAAATTATCATTACATTACATCCATGTTGTAACTATTTTAGGTGTAAACATAACCTTATTTCACATTGAACCTTTTTAATTCATGGAGTCAGATTAAAACGAGATAATTGCATATAAGAACATATGTCTTATTTAACCAAATTACTTTGAGATGCTGGAAAGACGGAAAAAAAAAAAATGGACACCTCGAAGGGCATTAACCCGCTTATACCATGGTCACTTGCCAAATAACACATTTTTAAAACATTAGTTTATATTTTAATTAGTTTTACAATCGAAATCTAAAGTTACAAGTTACAAACAATAACTTGGTTTCCTTGGTTACGCCTGACGGATTATTTAGGTGTCCTCTATCATTTTTTAACGGACACCCTGCAGCCAATCAGAATAGAGTATTCACCCAGACCATGGTATAATAACAATTATACTTTAGGGTCACCGTTAAACAAAATCATTACAGTAATCTTCTAAAAGATAAATAGATTATACGAATGTATTAAAACTTTAAAGATTTAATTTAAACAATCTTTTAATTTTAAAAGATCATATTTAAACTTTTACAATTATGCTTTGAAATAAATTTAGTACGAACAAAACTTTGGCTCTGGAAAGGTGTTAGCAGACTAACATTACATGATGCACAGAGGCTCATCTGCTCTGTCACCCTATATCCTGAAGCTAACATTATCTACTTTTGAGACAGTGTAAACTCATTCATGAAAACAGTGTTTTACAACTTTGAACTCATTCATAGGATGTATGGACATGTATAGGTTAGGAATTTTAATTTAAAAACATTATTACAACTTTTAAAACATTTTTCCATCCATCCATCCATCTTCTTCCGCTTATCCGGGGCCGGGTCGCGGGGGCAGCAGTCTAAGCAGAGACACCCAGACTTCCCTCTCCCTAGACACTTCCTCCAGCTCTTCCGGGGGGACACCGAGGCGTTCCCAGGCCAGCCGGGAGACATAGTCTCTCCAGCGTGTCCTAGGTCTTCCTCGGGGTCTCCTCCCGGTGGGACGTGCCCGGAACACCTTCCCAGGAAGGCGTTCAGGAGGCATCCGGAACAGATGCCCGAGCCACCTCAGCTGACCCCTCTCGATGTGGAGGAGCAGCGACTCTACTCTGAGCTCCTCCCGTGTGACCGAGCTCCTCACCCTATCTCTAAGGGATCGCCCAGCCACTCTGCGGAGAAAGCTCATTTCGGCCGCCTGTATCCGGGATCTTGTTCTTTCGGTCATGACCCAAAGCTCATGACCATAGGTGAGAGTAGGAACGTAGATTGACCGGTAAATCGACCGGTAAATTCTTCACCACGACAGACCGGTACAACGACCGCATTACTGCAGCAGCTGCACCGATCCGTCTGTCAATCCCCATCCTTCCCTCACTCGTGAACAAGACCCCAAGATACTTAAACTCCTCCACTTGAGGCAGGAACTCTCCACCAACCTGAAGTGAGCAAGCCACCCTTTTCCGACTGAGGACCATGGCCTCGGATTTGGAGGTGCTGATTCTCATCCCAGCCGCTTCACACTCGGCTGCAAACCGTCCCAGTGCATGCTGAAGGTCCTGGTCTGTAGGGGCCAACACGACAACATCATCCGCAAAGAGCAGAGACGAAATCGTGTGGTCCCCGAACCTGACACCCTCCGGCCCCTGGCTGCGCCTAGAAATTCTGTCCATAAATATTATGAACAGAACCGGCGACAAAGGGCAGCCCTGCCGAAGTCCAACATGCACCGGGAACAAGTCTGACTTACTGCCGGCAATGCGAACCAAGCTCCTGCTCCGGTCGTATAGGGACCGGACAGCCCTTAGCAAAGGACCCCGGACCCCATACTCCCGGAGCACCCCTCCACAGGCCGCCTCGAGGGACACAGTCGAATGCCTTCTCCAAATCCACAAAGCACATGTGGATTGGTTGGGCAAACTCCCATGAACCCTCCAGCACCCTGTAGAGGGTATAGAGCTGGTCCAGTGTTCCACGGCCGGGACGAAAACCGCACTGTTCCTCCTGAATCCGAGGTTCTACTATCGGCCGTAACCACCACCCCAGTCTGCCATCCCAGAGGTACTGTCCCCGACCGCCACGCGATGCTGCAGAGGCGTGTCAGCCAAGACAGCCCCGCAACATCCAGAGACTTGAGGTACTCAGGGCGGATCTCATCCACCCCCGGTGCCTTGCCACCGAGGAGTTTCTTGACTACCTCGGTGACTTCAGCTTGGGAGATGGACGAGTCAACCTCCGAGCCCTCAGCCTCTGCTTCCTCAATGGAAGACGTGACGGCGGGATTGAGGAGATCCTCAAAGTATTCCTTCCACCGTCCGACGACATCCCCAGTTGAGGTCAACAGCTGCCCACCTCCACTGTAAACAGCGTTGGTGGGGCACTGCTTCCCTCTCCTGAGTCGCCGGACGGTTTGCCAGAATCTCTTCGAGGCCAGCCGATAGTCATTTTCCATGGCCTCTCCGAACTCCTCCCAGGCCCGAGTTTTTGCCTCCACAACCACCCGGGCTGCAGTTCGCTTGGCCTGCCGGTACCCGTCAGCTGCCTCAGGAGTCCCACAAGCCAACCAGGCCCGATAGGACTCCTTCTTCAGCTTGACGGCATCCCTTACTTCCGGTGTCCACCACCGGGTTCGGGGATTGCCGCCTCGACAGGCACCAGAGACCTTACGGCCACAGCTCCGAGTGGCCGCTTCGACAATGGTGGTGGAGAACATGGTCCACTCGGACTCAATATCTCCAGCCTCCCTCGGGATCCGGTCGAAGCTCCGCCAGAGGTGGGAGTTGAAGATCTCTCTGACAGGAGACTCGGCCAAACGTTCCCAGCAGACCCTTACAGTACGCTTGGGTCTGCCGAGTCTGTCCAGCTTCCTCTTCCGCCATCGGATCCAACTCACCACCAGGTGGTGATCAGTTGACAGCTCCGCCCCTCTCTTTACCCGAGTGTCCAAGACATACGGCCGCAGGTCAGATGAAACGACCACAAAGTCGATCATCGACCTACGGCCTAGGGTGTCCTGGTGCCACGTGTACTGATGGACACCCTTATGCTTGAACATGGTGTTCGTTATGGACAAACTGTAACTAGCACAGAAGTCCAATAACTGAACACCGCTCGGGTTCAGATCAGGGGGGCCGTTCCTCCCAATCACGCCCCTCCAGGTTACACTGTCGTTGCCCACGTGAGCATTGAAGTCCCCCAGTAGAACGACGGAGTCTCCAGTCGGAGCACTTTCTAGCACCCCTCCCAGAGAGTCCAAGAAGGCCGGGGTACTCTGCACTGCCGTTTGGCCCGTAGGCACACACAACAGTGAGAGACCTATCCCCGACCCGTAGGCGCAGGGAAACGACCCTCTCGTTCACCGGGGTAAACTCCAACACATGGGGGCTGAGCTGGGGGGCTATAAGCAAACCCACACCAGCCCGCCGCCTCTCACCATGGGCAACTCCAGAGTGGTGAAGAGTCCATCCTCTATCAAGGAGTGTGGTTCCAGAGCCTAAGCCGTGCGTAGAGGTGATACCAACTATCTCTAGTTGGAACCTCTCAACCTCACGCACAATCTCAGGCTCCTTCCCCGCCAGCGAGGTGACGTTCCACGTCCCTAGAGCTAGTTTCCGTGTCCAGGGATCGGGTTGTCGAGGCCCCCGCCTTCGACTGCCGCCCGATCCTCTCAGCACCGGCCCCTTATGGCCCCTCCTGCAGGTGGTGAGCCCACGGGAAGGCGGCCCCACGTCGCTCCTTCGGGCTGAGCCCGGCCGGACCCCGTGGGGGGAGGCCCGGCCACCAGGCGCTCGCATACGAGCCCCAACCCCGGGCCTGGCTCCAGGGTGGGGCCCCGGCTGCGCCATACCGGGCGACGTCACGGTCCTCGATTTGTTGCTCATCATAAGGGGGTTTCTGAACCGCTCTTAGTCTGACCCGTCACCTAGGACCTGTTTGCCTTGGGAGACCCTACCAGGGGCATATAGCCCCGGACAACATAGCTCCTAGGGTCTTTCGGGTACTCAAACCCCTCCACCACGTTAAGGTGGCAGTTCAAGGAGGAGTAAAACATTTTTAAACTTTGAAATAATTTTACCCCTAACACAATGTCTAATTCTGATCGCTGAATAAACCCTAGGGCCCTATCTTGCACCCAGCGCAATTGACTTTGATCACCGACGCATGTATCATTCCTATTTTGCACCCGCGCACAGCGGACTTTTCCCTCCACAGACGCACGTCGGTAAATTAGGAAATTAACTTGCGCTCGCGGGGGCGGTTCAGCGAAAAGAGGAGGCGTGTTCCGGCGCAAAACTTCCATGGTGCTATTTTCCAGTTTTAGAAAGCAATTGCGCCATTGACCAGGAAAAAAACAGTCTAAAGACAGTGGTGCGTTGCACGTTAGTGATATGGTATTTTAAGGGCGCGTGCTTGGCCATAATGTTAACGCGCATCCACTTTGATTCTCTAATATAAACAGATGCAGCAGTTTTCATTTTTGCAAATCATACATTATTACAAGGAAAAATATTAACACACGAGGGAAATCATTGTTGTGTCCGTGAAGATGTGAAAAAGATCTATCTAGATAAAAAAATAAAAAAATCTAGATTAGGCTACACATTTACTACCCAAATTATACGCCTGTTTAACCGAAGCTAATTTGGGTGGGTTTCTCCCATCATCCCCAATGTCACTTCTCTGTGTTTTACGGCCCTGACGAGAACGTCGGTCTCCTCGGCTGTGAACTGCTCCTGGCGTGCGCTGGCAAACCCGCCGGTATAATAGCGATCCGCCATGGAACAAGCGCGCCGGCTCTTAAAGGGAATGTGAGAGGACGCTCTGATTGGTTTATTTCACGTTACGCCCAAACCACACCTATGAATAATGAAGCTACTTCAGACCAACCCCTTTTAGATTTGCGTCGGGCGCAAGAGTCATTTATCCCGCCGGGAAAATAGCAACAGCGCCGGGATCCGCCCACAAAGTTACTTGCGCTTTGCACTTTGACACTTGCGTTTCAGATCGTTAAAATAGGGGCCCTAGGAGTCAGAGACCATCAGGCGGTGCTGTAAGAGAGAACCACTCAGTGCTTTTATATTATATTATTTTGTTTATCTAAAACTAAAACAGTAGTTTTTTATTTTATAACCATTTCATTTATACTTTTAAAGAACAGAATGTTTTTCAACCTTAGTTAAATTATTTTATAACCATTTCATTTATACACTTATAAAGAACAGTATGTTTTTCAACTTTAGTTTAATTTGCAATATATTTATTTTAAAGGATAGATTGTTTTTTGCGTGACACACTTACACAGTCTTTTTCTTCTCACTTTCCACAGGAACCCACAATGTGCTCTGGAATGCGGAGGAGATGATGACACATATCCCATTACAGCGCCTTCAAACTTTCTGTCATTCAAACACCCGGCTAAATCACATGATCTAGAGCTAAAAAGGTTAAAAGTCAAAAACTAACTGTCAAAACCACATGATCAAAGACTAGCAAGGTCAATAGGGCTAACCATAACAACATATGCCGGAAAGACAACGGGAGGTCAAACTGTCAAAACACATGATCGAAGGGATAGATAGGGCCAATAGGTCAATCCATAACAATAGAGGCCGGAAGGACAACCGGAAGGTCAAGGTCAACCGGAAGCCATCAATCATTTTGACACATGGTGTCTGGTATTAACTACTTATGACCTCCCAGTTAGAACTGGATCTAAATTTACAACACAATTGTCAGATTAGATTCCATCCATCTCCTAGGCATGAACACTGAACACACACCTCCATTACCATTCCCTCAGGCCATCTTCACCCGGAATAGATCAAGTCTTTACAGGCTGAACACTACACATAAGAAGATAAAGATCCCATGATGACAGTACACTCTACTAACTCATGGGAAAACACTGTAACGTACACATGAATGGCTACAGTCACAAATTGATAATGCAAATTCTAAAGCAGAGGCAGACCTGCTATTAAAATTAAAAAGTGTTTAACTGATTGTTATTGGTGTGGTTGGAAAATCATATGGCCCATGATTTCTCAACAATGACTCGAATAACAGACACATTATAAAAAACAAACTAGATCGGAAAAAATTACAATTCAACCCTGTCCTGTGACTTAGCCAGACACACACACACACACACACACAAACTGTTGTATGACTAAACACACACACACAAACAAACACACACACACACACACACTGTTACAAGGAATGAACGATAATGAACAATTTCCATTCTTGTATCATGCCAAAGCCACTTAGATTGGCATAAGTGGCTTGCATTGGAAGATTACTGAACAAACAATGATTATTATATATGTATTTCTTCATGATTTTTTGATTGAATATTATTATTGATATTACATGAATTATTGTTGCATATACCCTGCATATTTGTATTTTGACCTACAACACTTTCTTCTCTATTCTAACTTAAAAAAAAATTTTTTTGCCAGAGACAAATTTTAATCTGACCATATCAATCCTTTGACCAATGACACATGCCATGTGTCTACTTCTGCTGTTTGTTGTGTTGGATGCTCTTTTAAATCACAGGATCACTGCTACCGAAGGTCATGTCCTGTGTCCTGGTCCAGAAAGAGACCGCTGCCAGATTGCTGTCCCACTCGTTTGCTCCCAGATTCAGTGCCTGTTCTTGTGGAGGTGTGTGATGGAAGAATTGCACATCTATGAACGGTGAAATACCATTTGATGGAGTCTCCTCATGCAGGGCTGGATGGTGAACAAAGACTGAACACTGACAAACTATTGCTACAAAGCCTGGACGAAAAGTCTGAAGATGCAACTGCACACAACAGAAAGCATGTCTCTCTGAATTGTGCCACCTTTGGATTCCATGTGTATTGCCAATGGTGCCAATCGGCGGAGCTGTAAAGTTGGAAATAATCCAAGATTATTTCAAAGCAACAAAGAATGTTGATAGTGCACAGCAGTGCTGATAGTGATCTAGGCCTGTAGGCCAGAGGTTTTGGGACAATAGGGAAGTTGTGATCATCTGATTGGTCAGTTTTGAATATCTCACACCTGGGTGTTAGTGACATGGTCGGGGGAAATGACAAAAGGGGTTTGTAACAGGGGTTCTGTCTTTTTTCTTGGGATGCTGAGCTGGTCTTGAGACAGAGGCTCTCTGTCTTTGTCTCCCTCTCTCTCTCTCTTTCTCTTTCTCTCTCAGGTAACATTTATCCTCTGTACAAATGGTTTAAATTATCATTACATTACATCCATGTTGTAACTATTTTAGGTGTAAACATAACCTTATTTCACATTGAACCTTTTTAATTCATGGAGTCAGATTAAAGCGAGATAATTGCATATAAGAACATATGTCTTATTTAACCAAATTACTTTGAGATGCTGGAAAGACGGAACGCGCAAGAAACCTTCCCCGTATTATTGGAAACCCTCATTGGACCAATATAGAGCGGCTTACACTATCAAAAACTAATAAATTATAGGTTTTTTATTTTAAATAAAAGCGATTATAAAGGAAATGTTTACTGTTAATGTTTTTTTATTGTATGGAAACAGACCGCCATTACATTTTTCCTCTCGCGCACCCCCTGGTGGCAGCTCACGTACCTCACTTTGGGAATCCCTGAGAGTCACTGTTACGTTGCTAAGTGGTCACGGTTAACTGCTACTGAGTGCGATTATTTCTACCTGTTTTTAATTTCCTATACAGGTCACGTAAGGTTCCCGCCGGCTGTGATTGTGGGCGGGCCAACTGCTTTAAAGACGCCCAGTCTGGAGACCGTGGCTCTCTCTCACTTCCCATCCGCTCGTGGTGGCAGACGGAGCACTTTAGCTTCGATGCGTGCTCGGCCTGCTTCTTTCTTTTGATTCTTGTTAGAGCTGGATTTAATGTTGGTTTCACAAGCACGATCCCGATATGGGATTTATGTTTGTTACTTTTACTTTATTATATTTATTTAGAGCTGGTGGTAACTGGTGATGGGTTTTTTGCATATTATTTAGTGGAGATTAGTGGAGAGCAGGAGAAAGAGGACCCGGAAGACTCACACAAACTCTGTCTTTTGTTTTGAACGGGAGAGAGGCAAGTTTCATCTGCTTTGAAGAATAGAGTGGGCCAGGGTTTTCTTTTGTTTATGTTTTGCTTATTTTGCCACCATGCTCTGCCTACGTCAAGACGTATTATTTAATTAAAATTATTTATCAACACTGTCATCGAATCTCTGTGGTCTTTTATATGTTATGCTGATCCATAGTTCATTTGATGGGTTCGTAACAGTCACCCACGTAAACAGCTACATTGCCATAGTAGAAATGCAACGCCACAACATAAATGTGTTTTGTTGGTGCTCTCTCTGGTTCAGCGACAGGCAGCACAAACAGAATGAATGTTCCGGTGAAATTTTTTCAAAGGTTTTATCATTCAGGAAGAAGATCACGCGAGTGTTTGTATTGAGATCTTTTAAAAATGAATCGTGCTGCTCTACTATATACTCTCTCTCTCTGCATTGATATCTGACGCAAAGCGTATATGAGTAGCGCGAGGGCTTTTCAGTGCATTACTATATTATTATTCAATGAGGTGAGTCATCGCTATTAAAGTATTAGCTCCCAGAACTTTGCCCACACATCGCACCAGAACCGTTTTCGGAACCAAACAGGAATTTTGCATGGTTCCGGTCTTTAAAAAAAACACACAAAAAAACTACCTGTTCAGGATTAGACTACTCGTAATTCTCTGTGCAGGAAAAACCTCCATAAGTCCATACTCTGTCATTATTTGCATGAAAGGTCAAATGCAAAAGAGAGATGCAAAGAATAGGCTAACTTTATGTACTTTCGCTTTGTTTTCCTTATTATTTTGGCAGACTATAAAGCTCAGAACACAGTATACAGGCAGATCTAATGTCAGAAATCTCATCGGAGCTTATTAGCTGAATCGACAGCAGTGTCCTGTTCCACAGACATTATCCTGAGACATACAAGGTAACACTACCCTCAAATAATTATGGTTCTTAACTTTTGTTAAAATTTTAAAACATAACTGTTAACCCTTTATGGTTCGGAGCTGCCATATGGCAAAAATTAATTTCTACTAATTTCCTTGTTATTCAGAAAAAAGCACAATATATTGCACCTATCGGAATTAAAAGGGCAGGCCTTAACCAATGATGTGCTGTTTTCAAGTCACATGACATTTACATGTGCCTCTAAAACCCTTTTTCCCACTGTCACCCTCACAGTGAAGACACCTGTTGAAGGGCTACAGAAATTGCTCTATTAACCTAATTTCTAAACATCTCTTCTCAAGGGGGATTTTTTTTTGCAGCATCTTTCGTAAGTAAATTAGATATATTTGATTCACAAATCAACTTTGTCTAACAGTTTTACTGCATAGAGGTATAATAGCAATGTGTTTTTCAGTTAGTTGTGTTAATTATATATGTAATAAATAATTAAAAGATACATAAAAAAAAAGTTTTATAATGAAACAATGTTGAAGCAAAAAGTGTTACAGTCATCCCAGGTCTCCTCTATATATCTAATATAGAAACCTTTTTCTTTTATAACGTTTTGTAAAACTTGAGAAATTAGAAAATGCCGGGCAGTCTGGTTGAGGAGCGACCACTCCCGAGAAGACAAAGGACCTTTCTGGAAATTAACATATGATCTCTCTCTTGTGAAGTTAGCGTTACCATTTGAGACGAAAATCTCACCTCAGAATACATATCTTTCCCTCTTCCCTTTGAAATGTCTCAGTGCGACTGGTACAAATGTCTCATTCCCAAGGAAATAAACCAAAAGGTTATTACCGGTAGTTATTAAGAGTTTTAGGGATAACCAGTGCACAAAGGAGGGTGTGTCTTCCAGGCAAATGGCATTCTGCTCCCAAAAGGTGTAAACTCTGAATGCAAATTCCTTTTTTTAGCAAATGTTTCTGTCTGTATAATGAAATGCAGCAAGAGGCTCAGGGCGATTCTGTAAGCAAAACACTTCGCATCATGTATTTTATAATGTCAAGGTATTGCATCTTCTCTCTTTATTCCATATTATTTATACAATCACTTGTATCTATTATCTTTGAACTGATTATGAAATTGGCATGATACATTTACCTAACATAATAAATTGTAAACATTTGATTTTATTCTAACTGACTACGACAGTATTTTCAGTAAAGAGTTAAAAAGAATAGTCAAACATTCGCTCACATTTAATGATGCACAGATATCATTAAAACCTTTTCATTTATGGAGTCAGATGAAATAACGAGTTAATACATGAGAAAATGTTTTTCATTTAATCAAATTACTTTGCCACGAGGAAAGACACTAACGCGTAATCCTTCACCCGCTGATTGGATGCCTCCATTGGGCCGATTGAGTCGGGCTTAAGGCCTTTTTATGCTTCTCCGTCAACTCCACGCCGTAGCTACGCCGTCACTCCTACGGCGTCGTGGCCGTTTTATGGTTCTGCGTCGGGTTGTGTTGCATCGCGGTGCATTTCACCGCCAGAACGCTAGGGGGGTGGGGGTGTGACCAATCACAGCCCTTGTGGTCTGCGTCGCCTCGACGCGTAGTTACAATTTTTTGGAGGTGCACGTCGAGCTACAGCGGAGGGGTTTGCGTCGACGCAGAAGGGTCTGCGGGGGTACGCCGTCGATATGACGCAGAAGCATAAAAAGGCCTTTACAGTTTAATAAAGAATCCTTGCAGGATAATTGAATAAAATATCCTGCTAAATTAATAAAACATTTCAAATGTTAATGATTTTCCATTTCTGATATAAAAAGCAACATGTTAACAGTGGGGACCATAAAGCTGGTTAAAAAATCTAGACCTGCCTGATCTGAGTGTTTGTCTTTTCTCCTTCAGGACTTTCCATCAATCTCACAATGGCCAGACAAGGTATGAAAGTTTCTAAAAAAAAAAAAAATAATAATAATAATAATTGTGTGTTTGCTTTACACCCAGTGATTGAGGAAATATGATGATTGGAGTAAATTTTCTCATAGGTACTAAAAGAAAGCATGATCATGAATCATCCGACTCGAGCATTGAGTCAACGTGGACAACAGGCAAGTCAAATCTGAATCTGTCCACCTTTAATTTAATTTAGAGACAAAGCTAAAGAGCAAATTTAAAGGTATTTTATCAGACTTTTTATTATTTAACTGGATGCTATCTTCTTTCTTTTCTGAGATTTCTTATCAATAAAAGCCATGTGACTGAACAATATTTATATTATAATTTCTTGCAGTAAACCGGGTGTGGGGTACCGAGTGTCACCCCAAGTACTGGGATGTGTAGGCTCACTGGCGTTAGATGGTGGAGGTGGAAAAAGACGGTTACCAGAGCTCAATTGTTCCAAAAAATAGAATAAAGTTTATTTATATATTTAACTCAAAAGTCAAGAAAACAAAATAAAGAAATAAATTAAAGAAGTACAACGTTTCTAGCTTTCTCCAAAAATACAGCAAACACTTAGTACATAGCCTCACAGCAAGCTAGTACCTACCCTCACTCTCCTGTAATGCACAATGAGGCCCTCTTAAGTAGGCCAAAGCATCCTGGGCTAATTGGACCATACCAACCATCAGGGTATTATCTTTAGCCTAAGGCCCTAAATAAGCTATAAACTAAGTAGAAAATAAACATAATGTCAGGTTCTTATGAAATCATCATATCACAAACTACATATATAACATTTCCACCACCTATTCACACCATACGTAAACATACAAGACATTACTACAAACAAACTCCCCTGTGAACCATGCTCTGCAGCCGTGGGACGCGGAGAAATACTGCCCCTATAGCGGCGCGCGCATCCGTATACGAGCAGTCGAACCGGACCGGGAAGCAGGAAATGCGTGAGTGGCAATATGTATGAAGTAAACAGGAATTTTAGACAGAAATAGGGAGTAAAATGGAACATGAACTAGTGGGTACCGCACTATATCATGGAGGTGGTAAAAAGTATGAAGTCATAAGCAGTGACAAATGAGTTTTTCCTGTTGTGAATCATATTACGGACTAACCGCGCTACATACATATGAACGCGAATGCGTTAATGGCGCCTAGCCCCGCGCCAGCCTTCCCTTAAACACAATTAGCCTACACAATGTATAATTTTCTTTTATCAAGGAGCGTATAGGTGTATGTGCATGTGTACAAAAGTCCAGAGTCTCTCCCGCTCTCGCGGGTAACGCCATTCACAGTCACTGCGGGGGGTGCGCAACAGTGAGAAGTGAAGTTCACTTTCTCACACCGGGTCTCAGGGTCATTCAGTCTGGACTTTGTTTTGACTTTGCACCATTTCCCTACATGTGTTTGTTGTCATGTTTACAGATTTAATTAGTCATTTCATTCAGCTGTGTTGCCACAAAACCTTGTTTGCACAGTATACTTAAAAAACCCCCGTTAGTCAATAATTTTATCCTTTAAAACACATCTTTGATCACCATAGTGACATTCAAATGTTTTTTTCCTGTGAAAATATATTTTTTAATGCCTTAAAATAACTTGAATGTAGCTCTACACTCTTGCTTCATTGAGTATACCCGGTGTCATGAATATGCAAATTAGCCCCGCCTCCACTCACTCACAGCAGCTCACAAAACCTGATCCACTCGCTCAACGTTACTGTAATAACTTTGAACATTGGCAAGTGGAAATAGTGGTTTAATACAACCACAATTGTTTGAACCAGAAACGTTTGTTTGAACTTATTATTAAAGAATAAGTGAGAGTGAATTATTTAGGTTTGTCTACAAGTTGATGTATCAGAATGGTAATGGTAATTCACGTTTTGTGGTCTTATTTCAGCAACTTTCATTTTTCTTTTTTTCAATAACCACACATAAACATTATTCTCTTAAAAATACAAACATGTACATACATGCTGCTCACATATTACATATTATAGCCCCGTTTGTGCTATATAGAGTGAATTTGCACCTTTGGCATTAACATGTTTATAAATAACTGAAAAAAGCACAAATGTCAGGGCATTTCAAAACATCCCAAGGGCCCCAAAAACACCTTGGTCCCCAGAGGGTTAAACGGGATTTATCACTTAGGCTAGATAACGTTACAGAAAGCACCATCACTTCAAAATAATTATATTTGAAACTAGACTTTATAAATTACAGCAATACCTTCCCCTTTTCCTTTTAAACGAGTCTTGTGTTTATAGCAGTAATCTTGCGGGGTGGACTCATTTAAAGTAATGTAATTTTCTGGTTTTAGGCAAGTTTATGTCAAACACAGCACATCTAGATTATGGTCTGTAATCATATCATTAACAATAAGTGCTTTTGAAGAAAGGGATTGCATATTCAGCAACCCAAGCTTTATCATTTGTTCATATGCATTATATACATTTTTTTTTATTTGCACCATATTGATGCTAATTTTATTTGTTATTTGCTGGTTAATGCATTGTGTAGGTCTTAAATTTAAATCTTTATGATCTTAAAATGTCTTAAAACGGTCTTAAATTTGACTTAAAAAGTTCTTTCATGAATTTTTGTCTGATAAACAACCTACTGGTTTTGGGGTCCATCCATTTTCTTCCGCTTATCCGGGGCCGGGTCGCGGGGGCAGCAGTCTAAGCAGAGATGCCCAGACTTCCCTCTCCCTAGACACTTCCTCCAGCTCTTCCGGGGGGACACCGAGGCGTTCCCAGGCCAGCCGGAAAACATAGTCCCTCCAGCGTGTCCTAGGTCTTCCCCAGGGTCTCCTCCCGGTGGGACGCACCCGGAACACCTTCCCGGGAAGGCGTCCAGGAGGCATCCGGAACAGATGCCCGAGCCACCTCAGCTGACCCCTCTCGATGTGGAGGAGCAGCGGCTCTACTCTGAGCTCCTCCCGAGTGACCGAGCTCCTCACCCTATCTCTAAGGGATCGCCCAGCCACTCTGCGGAGAAAGCTCATTTCGGCCGCCTGTATCCGGGATCTTGTTCTTTCGGTCATGACCATAGGTGAGAGTAGGAACGTAGATTGACCGGTAAATCGAGAGCTTCGCCTTGCGACTCAACTCTTTTTATCAAATAACATTTTAACATTTTACCAAATAAAGATTGACCAGTAAATCGAGAGCTTCGCCTTGCGACTCAACTCTTTCTTCACCACGACAGACCAGTACATCAACCGCATTACTGTAGAAGCTGCACCGATCCGTCTGTCAATCTCCCGTTCCATCCTTCCCTCACTCGTGAACAAAACCCCAAGATACTTAAACTCCTCCACTTGAAGCAGGAACTCTCCACCAACCTGAAGTGGGCAGGCCACCCTTTTCCGATTGAGGACCATGGCCTCGGATTTGGAGGTGCTGATTCTCATCCCAGCCGCTTCACACTCGGCTGCAAACCATCCTAGTGCATGCTGAAGGTCCTGGTTTGAAGGGGCCAGCACGACAACATCATCCGCAAAGAGCAGAGACAAAATCGCGTGGTCCCCAAACCCGACACCCTCCGGCCCCTGGCTGCACCTAGAAATTCTGTTCATAAAAATTATGAACAGAACAGGCGACAAAGGGCAGCCCTGCCGGAGTCCAACATGCACCGGGAACAAGTCTGACTTACTGCCGGCAATGCGAACCAAGCTCCTGCTCCTGTCGTATAGGGACCGGACAGCCCTTAGCAAAGGACCCTGGTTTTGGGGTGTTTTTCATAACTGGTTGTTCCAGAAAAAAACTGTTCTTCCCACCTCATAGTTACCAGTAGTTTCATTTCTACAAATGGTGCAAACTCTGCTAGATTATAGATAAAAGATTCCCATTCCTCTGCCATTCTGTGATCGGCAATCGGCAGATCATGATTTTGGTAATCGGTGATCGGCCCCAAAAATGCTGATCGGAGCATCTCTAATAGAAACCATAAAGTAACATTTTGCCATAATAGTGAGGTGCTGTAGGCTGTGCCCGGTTTTATCTGTGGTTATCATGATCTAAATGCATGATGCTGGATGACCAATGTTTAATTTGAATAAAACTCAAACAGTCAGAATATTACATTTTACCAAATAAAAATTAGCACATGCAGAAACTAAGAAAGTATTTTATTCTATCAAAATATTTATTTTGTTAAGGAAAAATGACAAATGTTTGAATGTTCTAACTCAGATTTGTGAATGTTCACATGTTTGGCAAGTGTTTGTCATGATATGTTCTGACAATAAAGAGTAGTTTAAAATGTACTCGGTTACTAACGTAACCTCGGTTCTCTCTAGAAGAGGAACGAGTACTGCGTCGAAGACGCTGCGGGGTCGAAGACGCTGCAGGAAAGATTATTTCACGAGATATTGAAGCCAAAAAATTAATCCTTAATTTTGTAATAATGTAAAACGCTTTGCAGCAGCATACAGCCTTAGGCGGAACAGCTTGCGAGCTTATTGGCTTCTCTGCAGCAAAAGCAGCAGCCTATCCGAGGCCTCCATGATGCTTGACCCATTGAGGACGCTTCACGCCCTCTACGTCACGTCCCACCAGAATGGGCATGGCCTAGGTTTATAAATAACCGAGCACGGCTGTCGTTCTATGACTTTCATCGGCAAAGCGAACCAGAGCTGGATGCAGGCACTGCACAGAGACCTAGCTCCTTTAAGGAAACGAACAACCAGGTCGTTCCTACCAAGTGACCGGCCAAGCGTCGGATTGACGAATGCTGCTATAGCCGCCACGTAAACTTTGAGCGTGGATGGGGTCCTACCCTTATCCAGCAGTTCCTGTAGGAAGGAGAGAACCTCCGTTCCTCCGCACAGCAGGGGTGATATACCCTGGGCTGAGCACCAGCTAGAAAACACAGACCATTTAGAGGAATAGAGCTGTCTAGTGGACGGGGCTCTAGCCTGCTCGATCGTGTCTAATACTCCTTTTGGGAGGTTAGCGGGTACCCGTTGATGGCCCACACATGTAGGGACCAAAGCTCCGGTCGAGAATGCAAAATCGAGCCCCTGGCCTGAGAGAGGAGGTCCCTCCTCACTGGTATCGGCCATGGAGCAGTGCTCGTCAGCTGCATCAGTACTGGAAACCATGCTTGGTTTGTCCAGAACGGAGCAACGAGTAGCACTGAGCATCCGCTTTTCCTGATTTGCTCCAGTACCTGAGGTAGAAGCGAGACAGGAGGAAAAGCATAGAGCGGGCAGCGGGGCCAAACGTGGGCCAGCACGTTCTCTCTCTTGGAGAAAAATTTCGGACAATGAGTGTTTTCCTGAGATGCAAATAGGTCTATTTTTGCTCT
Source organism: Phoxinus dragarum (assembly GCA_033366665.1). NCBI lineage: Eukaryota > Metazoa > Chordata > Actinopteri > Cypriniformes > Leuciscidae > Phoxinus > Phoxinus dragarum. The sequence goes on along the minus strand of JARPMJ010001572.1, from coordinate 114,879 downwards.
GCCGAATGTCCTCCACAGCAGTTGTACTGTCTGTGGGTGTAGAGACCACTCCCCCGTATGAACATTGTTCCGTGAGAGTCTGTCTGGGCCGATATTCAGGTGCCCTGGCACGTGTGCTGCTCTCAGCGAGCGCAGATTGTGCTGGGCCCAAACCAGGAGGCGTTCCGTTAACCTGTAAAGGTTCCGGGATTTGACACCGCTCTGGTGATTTATGTAGGCCACTACTGACATGTTGTCCGAACGGACCAGGACGTGATGTCCTTTTATCCGGGGACAAAAGCGCCTCAGCACATAGTCCACTGCCAGTCCACTGCCAACATTTCCAGGCAGTTTATGTGTGGGAGCCTTTCCCGTTCTGACCACTGGCCAAAGAACGGTCTGCCCTCGAGCAACGCTCCTCAGCCTGAAGTGGATGCGTCCGTAGACACCACCTTCACGCTCGAGGAAGTCCCCAGGCTTACACCTGACTGGTACCAGTCTGTCGCACTCCATGGTATCAGAGCTGATACGCATTCCTGATCGACCTTGAGGCGACAAAGACCGGAGACCCATGCTCGGCGCGGCACTCACGCTTTCATCCAGAACTGCAGCGGGCGCATGCGCAGCAGGCTGTAACGCTGTAGCGAATCTCAAGAATCGCCTGTGACGTGACGCAATTTGTAACCCCACGGCGAATCTGCGCGAGGATTTTTCTGGTCGTGAGCATTCTGAACTTGCGCTTCACAAGCACTTTGTTCAGCTGCCTCAGATCTAAAATGGGTCTGAGACCCTCGTCTTTCTTTGGCACCAGGAAATATCTGCTGTACTGAGATAAAGGCTCTATGGCCCCTGTGCTCAATAGCTTCGCTATTTCGGCTCGAAGTAGATGTGCTACTTCTGTTTTTACCGTAGTTTCGACCCTCGCTGTGTAACGGTGGGGGGCGTCGCGAGAACTGTAGCAAATAGCCTCTTTTTATAATGTTCAGCACCCACTCTGAAACCCCGGGAAGTTTTTCCCACACATTCGCATGAGTAACTAGGGGTAGAAAGAAATCTGGGCCCTGGTCGCGAAATGGCGGCGACACGAGAGCAACCGTGTGCTGTAACATGGACGCCGCGTTTGAGGCGCAATTAACCCTCTGAGGTTGGCAAACGCGCGGGCGCGTTTTGCTAGTTTTTTTTTTTACATAGCAGCAAAATAGACCTAAAATACTCCGTCAGTTTTGGTCATACAGCCTTAAGAAATATGAAAAAATAAGCTGTTAAATGTCTACTTTTTTATGTGTCCACTTACAATCGAAATAAAACATTGTGCTTTTGTAAAATAAAGAAAGTAAACAGGGAGTGCTTTCTGCCTCTCCGTCTCCGTGAACTTTTTTTTCTGAAGCACTTCTCTAAACTCAAACAAAACTCAGCGAATACTATTCACTCAGACATGAGCTATATATCTCTATAATCATTTATGTGTGTAGTTTTAAATTATCTAATTCTAAACTAAAAGAAATATTCTCTGTTTATGTAATCGATATATAAAGAGCGAGAGATCCGCCATTCTCATTATCGTTCTGGCAAGCTCATTATCTGCTAATGTGACACGCCCATCGAGAGCGCGCCGCGCGCTATTCAGACGCAGATCTGAGGCAACACATGCAAACCAGTCAACGCCCACAACAGCTGGACAACACACTCGCTGTGAGGAATAATAATATCACGATAATCCTGGAAATTTTACCTCAAACGTGCTGGAGTAGCCTAACAACAGATCCAGCTGCAGATCATCAGTAAGTGCTTTGTTCTAATCGCGATATGAACTGGTGTCCGTAAACCGCAAAAGACTGTTTAAATTTGAATCGCGTTTCTGTGTTTGAATGAATGAACGACACAGACGCATGTTGTTTACAACAGCTAGCGCGTGTCTGTGTGTGAATGAAACTATCTATATTGCCTACTGATATGAGTAAAAATCGACTGAATACGTTAAAATAAAATGTCTTTGTATAAGCAACATATTAAACTTCAAATTAACATTTATGCCCTAATATATATTAGCCTATAAAAGACATTATGTTACAGACGAAATATGAAAGACAACATTTCGTTTTGGATAGATTATAAAGTCTATTTACTGCCACATCAAAAACTAATTTACAAGGTGCAAACAAAATCTTAAAAGATCAATATAAGCCTTCTCTTTAAATTATTTTTGTGTTTTATTAGTGACACATCCAAAACTTTCTGAAAATACGAATGAGAATTAACTGCACAATTACTAGAAATGTTTACCTTGGATATTATACAATCTGCAAGCATACACAGTTTGTGGAAAAATACACTTTTTTCAAGATGTTTCCAACTCTGAACCAATTCTGTAGTTATATATATATGTATGTATGTATGTATACGTATGTATGTATGTGTGTGTGTGTGTGTGTAGTCTTTGCATTCTATCTTGTGGCTCAGTGACACCTATGCAAGGCTCATTAGTATGCAGCATTAGTTGGTCTTTTTCTTCTCTCAGGTGTGAATGAGGACATTATTCATGACCTTGTTGGATCATTCACGCCCACCTGCATATTGCCTTTCCAAACAGAAAGTGTCTTACAAAATTTAAATCAATCTATTGTTTAATGTGAACGATTAGCCCGGATGATTTTCAGATAATTTTAAAGTAAACACTTTAGCCGACAACATCCATTAGTCAAAAGTATTGTGGGAATATGTGAAGTTGGTCGTTTGTGGTCTTATATCAGACAATTTAAGTTTGAGTTTTTTGAATAACCACGCATAAATAATATTCTCTCAAAAATGCAAACATGTACATACATGTTGCTCACATATTATGATAGCCATGTTTGTGCTAAATAGAGTGTAATTACACCTTTGCCATTAATATGTTTATAAGCAACTGAAAAAAATACAAATATCAGGTCATGTCAAAACATCTCAAGGACCCCAAAAACACCTTAGACCCCAGAGGGTTAAGTTGCAGCTCTTAATTGAGCGGAGAGAGAGCGCGCGGGGCGAGCCCCGTAGGGCTCGTCATGTCTGGGAATAAATGTGGGTGTGTGATAGCGCGGGCACATTTATAGCACTGGGAGTACTGTCTATTAGAACTGACTGAGAACTGACTGTAAACAGGCTGTAAACAGGCGGCTGTTTAGGGTGACCTGTCGCAGAGCTGGAGTGCTTTGGCAGAAAATGTCTCATGGCTTGCGAAGTTTTCTGTACCTCAGCGAAACGATCCGCGAAATCCTTGACGGACGATCCAAAGAGGCCAAAGAAGTCGAAACGGGAGCGTCGAGGAACGCATCACGCTCTGACTCCGCCATCTCAGAGAGCGTCAGCCAAAGATGTCTCTCTGCCACGGTAATAGAGGCCATAATTCGCCCAATGGATGAAGCCCAATGGATGAATGCAGCGGATTTTGTGGTGCGAAGAGTGAGGTCTGTGGCGCTCCGTAAATCCAGCACGCAGATCGCTCCCGGGCCTTCCGAGCTTACGGAGAAGGTTGGCCTGGTGAATCTGCAGCACCGCACTCGTGTGCAATGCCGACGCAGCTTGTCCAGCGGCGGCGTAAGTGCGGCTGTTCAAGACTGAGGACGTGCGGCAGGCTTTTGATGGTAACGCTACCTTAGCCCGCCGTCCAGCAGAGGGCGGGCTAAGGTGAGTCGTTACAGCCTCTTCCACCGGAGGGACTGGTATCCTCTGTCTCTAGCACCGTCCACTATGGAGAATGCTGCTGAGGCAGAAGTACGCACTCTGGCTGAAAATGAGGCTTTCCAGGACTTCGCTACTTCTTAGTGAAGCTCAGGAAGAAAGGGGGGCGAGTCGTGAGGACGGCGAAGTGCGTTCTCCAGGCAGAAAGCAGCCATCCAGCCGGTTAAGCGCAGGCTCCTCAGGCGCCGACCACTCGAGGTCGAGGCTCGCGACGGCCTGCGTGAGCAGAGGCATCAGCTCTGCTTCAATGCTGGCCTTTCCACCTGAACTCGTTCACGAGCGGCAGGGGCGGGGAGGTCCACAGAGCTCGCCCATCCCTCGCTACCCTCGGCTCTTTTACTGTGGGAGAAAAAAATGTGTGACGTGGTGGCGAACACACACACAAAACACACACACTTGAAAGGGTATAATATTCCACGCCGTATAGCAATGCAGGGAACGGCGACTGAAGGCGGCGAGATGTCGACCAGCGGCTTCAGTTGAACGGCGCGTCCTGCAGTGATGCTTCTCGACGACTGTTGCGGCTTCCTCTCAGGATCCAGCGATGCGGGAGCTTCGCTGAAGAAATTAAAATCAGAGAACGACAGCTGTGCTCGGTTATTTATAAACCTAGGCCACGCCCATTCTGGCGGGACGTGACGTAGAGGGCGCAAAGCGTCCTCATTGGGTCAAGTGTCATAGAGGCCTCGCATAGGCTGCTGCTTTTGCCGCAGAGCAGGCAATAGGTGCGCAAGCTGTTCCGCCTAACGCTGTATGCTGCTGCAAAGAGTTTTACATTATTACAAAATTAAGGATTCATTTTTTGGCTTCAATATCTCAAGAAATAATCTTTCCTGCAGAGTCTTCGACGCAGTACGAGAGAACTCTCGTAAGAGAACCACAATTAACGCTCTGGTTTCTACAACTTTCACTAAGGAGCAAAAATCTGCCTTTAAACTTGAAAGAAATAGAGATAAATTTGACATTTATCGTGATAATCACGGCATCTAGTCAAGCTCTGTATTCTGTTCTGACCAATTGCGTAGCTTGAGCAAAGGCTTAACAGATAGCGTACGACTTGAAAAAGGAACTCCAGAAAGCAGTCTTCATAACTTTACTGGTGATTAGCTTCTCAATATTTCTTTTGTAAAACTACAAACAAGAAGAAAAAATATGTATGAACATCATGTTCACATTTACATACACATATCCAGCTTAACATTACGGTTTGATTTTGTACATAGTTCCTTTTACATCATTTTAAGTAATATTCACAGAGAAATTATATTCAAATGAGATTATGTACAAACAGAAGAGAAATTAGCATGTCAGTATGCTAAACCCTAGCACGTTACCAATAACACGAATCAAGTGTGCTTATAAACAAAAATATAGCAATAATCTCGATCTAATAATTCTTAAACACTTTAAAACAATATTTAGTGTAAAATATTGCACTTACAGACATATATTTCCAAGGTTCAAAAGATGGAATCAATAGCCGATTGAAACTGTGCACGTCGTTCTTGACTGCGTTCTCTGAGAGAAACCGAAAGTAAACTATATAAACAATGCAGTACCTTAACTGTCCAGTAGGAGGCGGAAAAGAAACATAAGCATAAAGCACACTCTGTTTAACAATATTATTATTATTTTCAATTATGGTTGTAACGGTTTACGATGATGTGTTGTTAATTATGTATTCCCAATGAGCTTAAAGCTTCAGTAGGTAACTTCTGAAAAAATATATTTTTTACATATTTGTTAAAACTGTCATTATGTCCTGACAGTAGAATATGAGACAGATAATCTGTGAAAAAATCAAGCTCCTCTGGCTCCTCCCAGTGGTCCTATTGCCATTTGCAGAAATGCACCACTCCCGTCAGACACAACCAATCAGAGCCAGGAGTAATGTCTTATCGGTGTCAATCAAGCTCGTGTACGCGCTGATCACACCCCTCTCTTGCACAGGGCGTACTGTCGTTAAAATTAAGATTGCCGGTGTGCCGCAGCTGTGCTAATGGTGGACAAACAACCAAAACTGCCAATTTCTCGAGTGGCACCTACTCCTACAACAAAGACGGGTAAATGGAAAAAGACAGATGACGATAGACAAGCGAAAAAGAAAGAATTAGACAGAGCCGAAATAAAACTAAGGTAAACATCGGAGCGGCTTTTCAGAGGTGGAGGGAGCTAACGTTACGTGTCCTGAAAGGATTAAAAACCGATGCAGAGTTAGCCACATTTCTGCTTGACAAGTAAGTATCCCTGTTTCATTTGTTTCATTTTCTAAGAACTACACGCTTTGGGGGTGAATTCCTCGTCGGAGCGCATTGACTCGGTGTCAAAATTCTAGCTGCATAACATACAGATAAAATGTCATTCACTGGCTTGTCATGTTGCTGAAATAATGTACTAGCAAACCTTATCTAGCATTACATATCGCTAGAATAATTACATACTGTAACGTTAGTTACTGTTATATTATCGAAGCTATTTATAACTTATAGAAAGAGTGCAACCTTATAAAGTTACATTACATGTATTGCAAAATACGTAATGATTTGAGGACCAAGTTTGTAGTCATTTGAGGACCAAGTTTGTAGTCAAAGTATGGGCAGGCCATAGTCAATGTAAAGTATATTGTTAATGTTTCGTCCCTACCAGTGAATGTGCACAACTGTTTATCCGCCGTCATCGGTGGCCCTGCTTAGTAAGTGCTATCCTGCGCGTTCACGGAGGAGCTGAGGAGGGAGGGCTGTAGCGCAGCAGAGAGCAAGGGGGAGTGACCTGTAAGTTGTGCTTGTTCAAATTTTCAGGCTAAGTCAATGTTTTCTAAAAACTCCCTACTGCAGCTTTAAGTGGTTACAGATGGAGTGTTGTTGATTGGTCATGTGTTTATTTCAAATGGGATGAGTTTGAATATTTGTATATGCCTGATGAAGGTCGTGAGACCGAAATGTTGCTAATAAAGGTTTTTTATATTAATTTGCAAGTACCGATAGTGTGTGGGAGTACCTTATTTGCAGATTTGTCGACCTACCTATTTGGTCTTCTTTTCCTACACACCTATCACCTGCAGGTGTGTGATGGTGTTACAGCCCGTTTTGAGGACGGGCCTGACGTGAACTTTAGTTGGTAATAAAAGTTAGGAAACCAGCGCCAGCCGACAGATCACCAAAGACAAAGTTTCAAATTATACAAAAGTATAATTTATTTATAGTGAAAAGATTATTAAATTAAGGAGCAATGGCTTCAGGGTGCCCCAAGGCCAAAATAACAAACAAAATAGACTTACAAATAAACATATATAAATTACCTGATCAAGGAATAAATAAAATTACAAAGAACTTCCCTAACTCCCTAAAAATAAACAAATCGCAAACAATGTCAACATAAATGGCAGGACACCCCTACGCTCCTAAACCATAAGCCAGAAGAAACAAATTAAATCATTACAAACAAGCAAACATAATCAACTGAAGAGTTTTGGGATCTGCCGACGGAAGGAGGAATCCGGAGCTCTTCACGCCATCAGGCCAACGCCAGAATGAGCTCCCCGTCTTCGTTTAGCACAGCCCTTTTATAGCGTCATCAATGGATCCACCAATCAGACTCCTCCAACAGCAGCCAATCCCTGCACACGCATACAAAAAAACACAACCTACACAAAAACATATACCGAGGATCGTAACAGATGGTGTTTGTTAATTGATTGATCATCAGCTAAAATTTCTAAATCAAAGACCGGCATTAAGAGAGAGCGGCAACAGCCCTGGCAAGATCATTTTGCTTCTTTACTTTTAATGAAGATGATTGTGTGTTAAGCGTCTGCGACTCACTTTAACTTTGATTTGCGATAGTTTGCACGTTGGCTTGATGAATCAGCTGCGGTGATGCGTGTTGCAGTAGCGCCGTCATATCTGGCTATAACATGATATATTTACAATATATACAATATATACAATATATTTAGCGATATAAATAACAAGGAATGATAGTAAATAGAGATTCAAAACGGAAAGCTATACGGAGAAGCTTACAGATGCAAAGCACATGGCAGCGAGGCAGCAAATTAGTCAAGGCGAATTAATCAAAGTTCAACTCTTAAGACGATGCGCCATATTACTAGAGAGAAGAGTATCACCGTCATCATTCTAGGAAGGATGAATACCATCTCTTTTCAACAGGTCAGGTCTGCCCCAAAAACTCTTCCAATTGTCTATGAATCCTATATTATTCTGCGGACACCACTTAGTTGTTATGATGGTGAGGAAGTACGAACCCAATCGCAGACAGTAGTCAGGGCAACACGATTTATTTAACAAATAACAGGGAAAACAAAGCCCACGAGGGGGCAAAACAAGACAGGACAATGGAGACTAACTAGACTGAGACTGTGACAGATAACTACAAGTAAACAAACAACTAATACAGGCAATAGCGCAACAGGACAACAGCTCTTGACAAGATTCTCACAGACAAAGGTTTGACATGGATTAACAATGAACCGACCCAGGACAGCAAACACAAGGGGATTAAATAGGGAGACTAATGATAACATAACAGGTGACACAGGTAAAGCAATAATGACGAGACTAATGATAACATAACAGGTGACACAGGTAAAGCAATAATGACTAACGAGGAGAACAAGGGGGCGGGGTTAAGTGACGAGACAATGCAAGCACACAGCCCAAAAGGCCATGTGCTTGCACACAAAACATGGGTCTGCCATGATCCTGCCACAAGACCAGGAAAAACAAAGACATGATGGCAGAATCATGACATTAGTAGACTGTCCTCACTCAATGACTGGTTGTCTAAGTATCTCATCACTCAGGCAAACAGGAAGGGGGCCATAGCAAAATACAGTGTCTGACATCATACTTGCGAGTTAACACACCCTTTAATGTTAATTTTTGTGATCTCTGACTGTCGAAGTCGAATAGCATTAGTGCCGACGTGAAAAATAATTGTAGGGAATTTACAATTAGCATTAGCCAGCACTTTTAGGGGCTGTTTACATGACACCATTTTCAACTAAAAACATAATACTTTTTATGCGTTTTGGCCATTCATTTAGACGAAAACGGCATTTTGGGTGCCTGAAATCGCAAACTTGCAAGTTTTTGAAAACGGTCTCTGTGTAAATAAGAACGCGAATCTCTGAAGATTATTACATCATGCACATGCGTATTACATGTTCAGTCTATAGTGTTTCATCGCCACCTAATGGCCTGGCAGTGGAATACAGCGTTTTTAGTTGTTTCTGCAGATCTGTGTGAATGAGTTTTCTGCATCCAGATGACACCATTGTCAAAACCATCCCCAAAGGAAAAAAACTTCTCTGTTTTAAGCATATCGTTGTCATGTAAATGTACCCTTAAATTTGCTTTGATGTCAGGCACCCTGGCTCCCGGCAAACATGTGATATGGTGGCTGTTTTCACGTTCTGTGTAGTAGAATCTCCAATAACTAGGGAACTTTCAACAGGATTCTCAGTGCGTGTGTCACTAAGTGAGGAGAACCTGTTTTATGTTCTAATCGGAATGGGAGAGCGGTCTTTTGCCCCGCAACTACAGCGTCTCACAGTCACCCAATTACCCTGCTGCATGGGCTCTACAGCTGGAACCAAACAATGTACAGAGTTCACTATTCCCATCCAAAGCAGTGTCTAAAACCCTTGCATTCTTACTATCCTCGATTAAAGTTTGGATGCGTCTCTAGTTCAGAAACTTCTCAGAGAAAAGCCAGGGCTGGGTCTGCCTCCTCCGGGGCAGTGCTTGCAGGCTCACCACCTGGTCCCATTCTAAGGGAGAGGTAGGAACCTTGGGCACATATCCAGGCCGGGGTCTGAGACACCCTGAGAGTTAGCCGGCTTGAATTCCAGGCACGATTTGCTGACCGAAAATGTGAGCATGTCCCTACCCTCTAGTAGAGACCAAGCAAGCAGGAGAACTGTTTCTTTAAAAACTGGATTTTTTAAACTCACTGCCTGCAGAGGCTGAAGGGTCTCTGCAGTGCGGTAGCACCAGAGATAAGTCCCAAGAGGGTAAAGAGGGGGGGCGCAAGGCAGATTCAGTCTCTTTGCTCCCCTCAGGAACCTGATGATCAAATCGTGCTTCCCCACAGATTTGCATCCTACTGCATCATGATGTGCGTCAATCTAGAGGCACCATACATTTTGAGGGTGGAGGAGACAGCCCTCACTCCAACCCATCTTGCAGGAAAGAAAGCACTGAAGTGATCGAACACCTTCGGGATCTCCTTACAGAGAGAGGACTCAATTCAACGAATAGGTTCCACTTCTAATTGACGTAAGCAAGCCTCATTAGAGGGTGCTCTCGCAGAAGTGACATGTCTATGACATATTATTGTGGTAGCTACTGGAACCTCTGCGTCCTGTCCTTTTAGGACCAGACCTGGAGTTTTCCCCTAGGTCTGAACGCGGGTGCCGTCATGCCCCGTCCCTGAGAATGTACTCAAAGGAAAGAGTTAGGATGGGGCTGTCGAAGAGCAAGTTTGAGAGAACTAGGTCTGGTTGGCCCAATAAGGGGCAACTATCAAGACCTGTTCCCTCTCCTCCCTGACCGAGCACAGTGTGTTGTGCAAGAAGGCTCACTGGGTAACGCATTTCTGCAGGAGCCCCGGGGCCAGCTGTAAGCCAGTGTCTTTCCATGCCGAGGATTGACCGCTCGGAGAGGAGTAAAACAACTGGCAGAGGAACGAGTCCGGAGAAGCAAACGGATGTAACTGTGTGGCCCCGAAGTGGTCCCTGCCCAGCTGGACCGTCTGGGGACGGAGTCTCCACTCTCCCTGGCTCCTAGGCTGTCGTGAGGCTCGTCAGATTGAGCAGGCCGGAAGGAATAAGTGGAATGAAGCGACCTCAGAAGCTTCTGACTCCGAGGAGGAGGTGGCGGGCGAGTTGTGACATGCGAGGGAAGCGTAGTGCAATGGTCGAGTAGTGGTGTCTCAACGCGAGGTGAACTGCAAGCCAACTCGAGGTGAACTGCAAGCAACTCGAGGCAATGGATGCCAATGCAGTCGGAGTCTGCCCAGACCCCCGTTACTGCATGCCCTTTGTACGTGGCCCCTCAGCCGGTGTTGGTGGACACTCGTTCTACGAGCGGTTGATCTCTGGTCTGATCACGGGCTGAGGGTCTGGCGACAGGCCAGGTGATTGTCACACGGAGCGTGCCGCTCTGCCACGGCCACTTCGGGATTCGGCCGTGAAGCCAGTGCTGAAGTGGTCTTCATATGGAGGAAGCCATGCGGCTGCATCTGCCATATGCCCCAGGAGCCTCTGCAAAGTTTCAGTGGGACCCTTTCTAGAACTAGAAAAGTGATCCTCAACCCGTGGGCGAGTTTGCTCTTTCCCAGTTGACCTGAAGACCCAAATGGCTATGGAGTACTGGAAGGGTAGGACTTTGTACTGATACTTCGACCTTCAAACGCAGACAGACCACTCCACTGGAGGGATAGCCTCGCAACCCTTCACCACTCCTCCGTCAAGGGTAAGGGGGGAAAAGCTATTCAGGCATTTTTTGGCAGAGAAAGTAAGCTCTCCATGCACTTTGGGAAAAAAGGCACTGGGGCGGTGAGCTGAGAACCAGCGCAGCTAGCCCCGGGATACCAATCATCCAACCAAGACTGTTCAGGACACGGTGGAGGATTCCACTCGAGCCTGACAGCCTGAGCCTATGCCTTCAGCATAGTTGATGTTTCTGGATCTGGCTCAGGCAATGTTACACTCCCAGAGGGAGATAACGCAGTTGAGTCATCATTTCCAAAGATCAGCTCACCCTTCGATGCTACAATCGGCATCCTGTCCTCTGGAGGGGCCCCGGATGAAACGGCTGGTTGATCCATTACAGAGGGACCAAACGTGTTCAACGGGGGGCTCCACCAGCTGCGATGTGAGTGGCCCACAGGGATTGGTTACCGGGCGGGGAAGCCTCACTATGATCCGCTGATCACCCATCCCACACGGCGCCGTAGCGGGGCGTGGTAATGGGGACTCCACCTTCATGCATGACGGCGAGTCTAGATCTCAACACCACGGTAGTCATATTCTCGCAATGAGAACATTAACTATCCACAAAAGCTGCCTCGTGCTGTGAATATATTAGGGGTGGGCGCTATACCGGTATGAACGTGACAACCGGTATTATGTTGTGCCATGATATGGATTTTGGGATACCGAGAATACAGGTTGATATTCATAAATTAAAAATTTGTAGTTATATTGTTTTGTTCAATTTGGTGCTCTTTTACAACTTTTAACACTACTAATGACGACACAGAATCGAGGTTGTACTGAACGTTTAACCTTCTCCTCTACTGTGTCCAACTCGCGGGATGCACACAGGCATTAATAATCAAACACCGAGAGCATGGTAACAGTCCAAGTTAATAGAGCACAAACCCGCCTCCTTAAACACAACAGCAAGAAAGCGCACATATTTGCAAACGCGTGAGATTTAACGCATTCCTTGCGCCGCAGGATTTTTTTACGCGCATAACGCGTCTTTGCATTGACTTAACATTGAAATCACTCGCGCCTGATGCGCTATTCGCGTCCGGTGTGAACGCACCATTACACTTTCACACGCCACACATCCATTTCCTCACGCACCGAAAAATCGCGAAGCAAAGAGGACACGGAGACCGACAGACAAGACCGAGCAGGTTACTTATGATATAAAAAGTCTCAGCTCTCAGATTCTGTCAATTTTATTACGAAATTCAAACAATATTTTTTCCCGCTTGTAAATGTGACGTGACATATCCTATAGTGCATCAGTTCAAGCGGCACGTGAACCGGTCATCTCTAGGCTACTAGTAAATAAACACGAATGAACAATGTTGAGAGATACATACAACTTACCGAAATATATATTCCTCATACTCATACATAATATCGATCAATCAGTGTTTTTCAACTGCGAAAAGAGGTGGAGAACAATTATGTCATAACATTTACCTCAGGAAAGCCATTTAATGACCATATATAGAACGTTAGTTGGCTAGAAAAAAGAGCTATATAGAGTATTTTTCTAAATATGTGCACTATATTACATATTTATTATATATATTTTTTTACGTCATTAAATAAAGTTGTTATAATAAACGCATTATATTTAATTTGAGTTATTTTTAACCTTAAATTATAGGCTACTACCAGCTGATATTGGGCTCTCTGTGTTTACAGCATTAGGTGAGGGGGTTTTTTCTTGAGAAAATGAACACCCATCTTGTGTACCTAATATTTATCCAAATGGGTCACTATTATCAAATCACAAGAATTGAATTGAAATCGTGAAATTTGTGTCAAGCAATAATACAAAACCATAGCTTACCAGAAATTGTAGGTACCATGTAAACATTGTACCCCATTAAATTGTAAAAGATTTTTAATTTTTTATGTCCAATGTAATCCCTCACCTTTTTCTAGTTATATAGGGTTTAAATGCATATTTTGCCTGTCATTTAACTAAGGTGGAAATGTGATTCCAAATTTTTTTTCTCATATCACGATATAATATCGATATCGTCCGGACATCGAAAAATATCGTGATATGTATTTTTGCTCATATCGCCCACAATTACAAATCGATTACAAAATTAACAAATTAATTGCACAATTTGCTGTGATTAATTGCATTTCCCCCCAAGCTTGTAATCATCAATATTTAAACGTAGAATCACCTAATTAAATTAAACACAGAAAAAGGGGAACAGAAAATAGCCCTATATTCAAATAATATTAAACATCAAAATATCAATATATTTTTCTTCATTCAGTTCTATGCAACATACTCAGATTTAACTGACTTTTTTCCCTTTTTTTTTTTTTTTTTTTTACTAATTATCAAAATAAAGTATATAGTCCATAGCCCTATATTCAAATAATATTAAACATCAATATATCAATATATTATTCTTCATTCAGTTCTATGCAACATACTCAGATTTAACTGACTTTTTATTCCTTTTTATATATATATATATATATATATATATATATATATATATATATATAATTATCAAAATAAAGTATAGTCCTACACAGCTATTATTACCAGATGTTATGACCACATGTGATCAGAGCAGGTAATTTTACTTTTGTTGCCCAGCATGGCTAAACCAGCTCAGTAGGGCTACTACTGAGAAATGTCACGTTATTTGAGCGGACTTTGCTTTTCCAGTGCATGATCAGTACATGATTGGAGCGTTTGGGCTGTGAGCAACAGCAGTACGCTCGGCGCACACACGGAGTGGAAAAGACCCACTCGTGAAGTTACTAAACAAAGCTGCGCGAAAATGAAACCTGATCGCCGAACACGGTGGGGCAGGCTGGCATGTTTTCGGCCTTTTTTCTCTTTCGGACAAAAAACGTAAACATCTCAAATGAATTGCAAAGATAAACGCGTTAATTCCCTGAGCCCTAATATATATATATATATATATATATTTATATATAAAAAAAAAATCACAAACACGTGATACAAATATTGTGACCGTCCATTTGGGGGAACAGGGAATGATCACCTCCAGAAACGCACGGGTGGAATGGCATCTTGAAAGAGACGCAAACGCACCCTTGTTGCTTTTTCAGGAAATGGGACCCATCGCCAGTGCCGGAGCACACAGGGGAATGACCGCGGCAACACTGAACAGTGAACTGAAACAGTGAAGTACTCACTTTTCCGCCTTCTAACCAGCCGCCAACAACGCAGAAATTTGATGCTGTTAAAACAGCAGTTGAGAGCTCAAAGCTCGCGATCACCGCTGCACTCGCGCTGTAGAACCACCAGCATTGGGAGAGTCTTCCTACAAGAACACTGACACACTCGCTCGTTGTAAACAACAGCACTCTTCAGAGACATCGACACAGATTGGCTCTGAAGCTAAAGACAACTCCTGCGTGCATCCACTTCTGTATTTATACCCGCACCGCAGAGTGTGAGATGCAGATCTCGCACGCCAGTGTGCATTGGCTCGTGTTAATAGTACTCGAAGATGACAGGCTCCCTAAGCATGATCATATTCAGTCGATCGACTACGTCAAAATAGGGCTGGGCGATATGGCCTAAAAAAAAAATCCCCGATTTTAAAATCAATCTGCAGATGACAAATAAATTGTTTAAAACAAGTTTTAGTTAGCCAAGATGGGAGGCCCTGCCTTTGTAAACAGTGAAAATGTAACATAATAACCTAACATAACATAAAATGGGTGTAAATGTAAAAAAAAAAAAAAAAAAAAAAAAAAAACTTGCATCAGTTGGCTAAACAGAATTTTAGTAAGTTTAGTGACAACACAATGTTTACATGGTACACTGACTGTATGCTACTGTTAATGTGTTGTTAATTTTTCTCTCCCAAAAAAAAAGGCACCTACTGTATACAGAGCGTCAGCTGGTATTATTATTAAAGGTTAAAATAACATCTCAATTTTATTTTAATGCGTTTTTTACAATGACAACGTTATAATATTTTAATGATATAGGTAAAAATATAATAAAAATGTAATATAGTTATCATATTTAGCGAAATACTCCTCTCTACAAACAATTGTTTAAGTCCAACTATACGTGCTATGGTCATTAAACGGCTTTCCTGAGGTAAACGTTACCCGACTGTTCTCCAGCTGTTTATGGACCTCTGTCCGCGGTTGAAAAACACTTGATCTATCGATTTTATTACATTACATACTGTATCTTTCAAATTACCTATTGATCATTCGTGTTTATTTATATTAACTAAGTTAGTAGTAACAGATGACCGGTTCACGTGCCGCTTGAACTGAGATCTGTCTGCGATCTGTCACGTCACATTTGCAAGCACCAAAACGGTGTTTATTGTTTGAATTTTGTAATTAAATTGACAGAATCTGAGAGCTGAGAATTTGTTTTATATCAATAGTACCGTAAACCTTCTCTGTCGGTGTCACCGTCCTCTTTGCTTCGCGATTTTCTCTGCGTGAGAAAAAGGATGTGAGGCGTGAGAGCGAGTGGAAAGTGACAACTGCGTGAGTCTCACGGAGTCACGGTGAATGCGTGAGAGTTGGCAGCCCTGCGATTCAGTTAGTAAATGTTTTTGGCGGGTGTGCTTGTGCAACCGCGGTCTTGTTCATTTGCCATGTTGGCACATTTGTGTAGCTCTATGGCAAACGCGCTGAGCGCGTTCGGAACTACGGAAGCCCAGAGGGGAGCGTCGGCGAATATTATAGAGAAAACCGATTTTCATTCAAACACATCGATGTACACTACACACTCGAGTTAATCGATAAAATCGATTTATCGCCCAGCCCTACGTCAAACGTGAAAGGGAACCACCTTGTATTTGAGTTGCCTGTGTGTTTATTTAAGAATCGCCATCATTGTGGATTTGTGTACAGAGTGGTGACACTGGGGAAAACATAAGTCTATTTCAAACTGTTTCTTATTTATGTTTTTCTTGACTGCTTTTTAAAGGCTTTCAATGGAGAATGATTTGGTGATATACTGGTGTAGTTACTGCACCTATCAGCAGGGTATAACTGTATTACGTTGATCTGTTACATATTGGTTGTCTGAGCACATTGTGAATTTTTATAAAGAAAATAAAATTATGAATGAAATGTATATTATGTATATATTTTAGTCCATCCACATTGTGATTTCCTTCTTCATTCCACAAAGCTATGGCGATCATGGAGAATGTGAAGAATAACATAAATAAAAGAGTCACTGACAACTTAGATGAAGATCTCATGGTACAAGATATAATTTCAAAGATAAATCAAATGGAGAAAGTCAGCAGAAAGAAGACAACCATTGGGATTTTTGGAAGATCAGGAGAAGGGAAGAGCTCTCTATTGAATGCAGTTTTGGGGAAAAAGGATCTACTGCCAATGGGTTGCTTTGGCGCCTGTACAGCTGTTGTTACTCAGGTGGAAGCCAATCTGGAGGACTCCAACTACATAGCAGAGATCGAACTCTTCTCTAAAGAGGTTATTATTTTATATTACCATGCCTTTAGTGAGTTATTTATAAATATGTTCATAAATATACAATAAAGCAAGCCTAAATTTCTATATTGTACCTCTGCAGGAGTGGGAGAAAGAGCTCAAAGATCTTTTCAGTGTTTTGTCAGATGAAAGCGATGACAGGAATGATGACTTATATGACATGGCTGTAGAAAAGATCACTGCGCTGTATGGAGATGATGCAGATAAGAAAACTTTAGAAGAGCTCAAGAAAGATGACAAATTTGCTGAGATTAAAACCCTTTTGTCCATCAGTAAGAAAATCTCCAAAAGTAATGTAAGTTTTTATGAGAGTAAATATGTTTAACACCAATGGTTTCTTTACCACATTAAATGTATAAAAATGTATTCTGAATTCTTGTTTAGCAGTGAAGTTAACAATTTTTCAACAGGTCTTTGAATTCAGCAATGAAGTTGCAAGTTACACACAGCACAGTGAGTCAAGTTCCGGTGGCTGGTACTGGCCAATTGTGAAGTGTGTGACGATCAAGATTCCAGATTGTCACAAACTCCTGGAACACATTGCGTTTGTTGATATTCCTGGAACTGGAGACTTCAATAAGATAAGAGATGACAAGTGGAAATCTGTAAATATACAGCTACTTTTCAAATCATTGTGGAAACAATATAATATTCTGCTACAACTATGTAATCTAAATGACTATTTCCAATCTTGTAGAAACTGAGAGAGTGTTCTTTTGTTTGGATTGTACATAATATCAATCGAGAAATCACTGACAAAGACCCCTGGGGGATTTTAAAGCACTGTACTAAAGAATTGGGACTAGGCGGAGAATTCAAACGCATTAACTTCATCTGTACAAAGACTGATGAGATCAATCCAGCAGCCTATGTGAGGTATTTTGTTAAAATTACACATATGAAGTGAAGGGGAAGTATCTTATTATAAGCCTTATATTAATAACATACCTGACCTCTTAGTACAGCATGTTTTAATATTGTATGGGGAAAAGATCAAACTTTCAAAAATAACAAGTTGTGACTTACTTCCTTTGAACATTTCTTTTTAGATCCGCAATGCTTATTACAGACCAACTCAAGGTTTGGAAAATTTAAAAATGTTATACTGTAGCATACATTGTTCCAAGTAAATTTGCTGGGCAGTGAGTTCCCTTTCGAAGGGAACTCGACAATACGTCATCGACGCTTTGGGGAACGCCTCAGGCGTGACAGGTGTCTGAAATCACAATCAAATCACGGCAATCACATTGACCGGCGACAGCCCGTGAATCATTAATGTGAATGATTAACGTGCGACCTGGAAGTATATAAGGGCGCCTTGCAAACATGACAAATCATCTTTTCGTCTTCAGGGACTGTTTTGTCTGTAACCGCTTTTGAAAATCAAAAGGTAATTATGAAATGCACTGAGAAGGCTGAGTGTTTTCAGCTGTGCGTTTTCTGTCTGGGAAGGAAGAGCGCGCAATTACAATTGCGAGCGTTTTTTCTTTGAGAACGCTCCGATCTCGTCTGGCCCTCTCCTTGAGAGAAGAGGGCTCAGCGTCTGGGTGAAAGATCCCAGATGAAGCCCGCCGATCGCCTGGAGAGGGGTATAATCCTCTCAGACGATGTGGCGGCTGACGAGAGTAAGCAGTGAGTGCTTTTCCGGACAAACAGGAGATGGCTGATGAGGTAATCGGAAAAATAGATCCTGAATCTTCTCAGCCACCCTGCCCCGTGTATGCTGAACTGGTTGGTGTTATGGAAACGCTCCGCGAGCAGGCTCAAAAAAAACAAAAAAAAACAAAACAGCTGCCGTGGCTGCACGTTGGGGGAAAAATCGCTCACTATGAGAGCGGTTTTTCCCCGGTCATAAAACCACCAGCTCAGGTGAGCCTTTCATTTCTTCCCGATCTCATACTGAGATCGAGAGGACATGGAAGAACCCATACTCTGCCCATGTCCACCGACATCAGCGGGCTAGTCTCACTGATGTTGGGGTGATAGGAGAGCATGGGTATGTGTCGATGCCGCCCATTGACGAGATGTTTGCAACTATCTCGTGTCTGGCAGGCGTCAACACTGAGAGCTCCAACCCTGCCAGTTTAATGGCAGAGCATACACAACAGTGGGTCAGGCCGGTGCTACCCTGCACACCATGGCGGTATTGCAGGTACACCAGGCCAATCTGCTGGGGGATCTCGACCAGGGGGTGGGGCCCCTGAGGCGGTTACTGAGCTGCGCCACGGAGTGAACCTGGCCGACATTGGGGAGAAGAGAGAAACGCTTTCTCCTCGATTCACTGGTTTCGCCCTCTGAGCTTTTCGGCACCTCCGTGTAGGCGGTGGCTGGAAAGTTCAGAGAGGCGAGGGCGCGCCCAGCTGTATTAGGACCTACATACCGCTGAGATCCGTATCCACACCCAGACAGACGGGAGGGCCTGGCCCATCATGGTCCGGGGACCTTAGACAGGGCCAGAGAGCCAGTGTTGCCCCTTGTGCGCCTCCTCCGTGGAGGAGTAGATCACAGAAGAGGTGCAACTCCCGCAAGAAGAGGGATCTGAGGGAGGTGATCCAGCACGATTGCACACAGCATCGGCATGGATCACCTCCCCCTGAGGGCGTGATTATATCTTAGCCCTCTCCTCTCTCCCGACTCCCCAGACGCTTCCTACATCAGGCCTGAGGCTGGGCTCATGGTTAGAATGGCCCGCCTCTGCTTGGTTTGTGAGAGTGCCTCTTTCAGGCATGTAAAGGTGGTAGACCCCATGTTCATCTGTATTGTAAAAAGCGCTATATAAATAAAGATGACTTGACTTGACTTCATAAAGAACTGTCTGGTAAGTCTTCACTTCGCAAGCCGCAGGTGAGCTGAGTGGTCTTCTTTAAGAGTAATTTTGTGTGCAACTAACACTAAAATGTATCTCTCTACAGACCTCGTTCCCTGTATAGAGCTATGGGGTCATGTAAGGTACATTTTTGGATTATTAGGGCCCTGAAGTCCCCGTTTAGGTGGCTAGAACGACTATTTTAGCCCTCGGGCTGTTAGCCACCTCAGGGTAGGGTAGTTGGTCTCTCTCCCACAGGATTTTTATCTTGGAGTATAGACTGACGCTAGTGCTTCAGATAGATCTTATGTCCGGTCCATGGGACCGTCTGACTTCCTTCCTGAGTACATCGCCCTCTTGAGCTCTGTTTGGGTTTTCAGTGGGCTGAGCGATTCTGCAGCCAGTTGTATGAAATAATAACTATTTTTCTAGTAAGGCTGTGGCTCCTCCGAGCCCTCAGGTAGATCTATGCTTGCAGGCTGGCCCTCACCAGGGCCGCCTCTGTAGCTGGCCTAGGCTGTGCCAGGGATAGTGGAGGTGCTCTGCTACAATCAACGGAAAAAAAAAGAAAAATAAAAAAGGCAAAGAAAAAAAGAAAAGGAAAAGATAAGTAAGCATTTCTGCCTCTGAACCTTCACTTTGTGAATATAGGTTCCTAGCATCCCTGTATGACAGCCTCCTCCAATGGGAGTCGTTAGGCCAAGGCCCGCCCCCTTCTCTGCATTCTGGGGTGACAAGAGTAATGCAGCGTGGTGCAGAGGCATGGTTTATAAAGATCCTGGGTTAGGCCTCAAATAGGCCTCTCCGGTACAATGTGTCTTTATTGAGCAGGGTTAGGCCGTCTTTCACCTCATGAAGAGACTGGATCTGTCTGCCCGACCCTGCCGTGCAGAACTAGCAATCGGATCTGGGCCGCCAGTATAGGCTTCACTCACCTCGCTGAGCTACTGCTCGAGCGTCGGGTTGTAGGTGGTTGGCTCACAAACAAGCCCCACTCCCCTAGGTTGGGCACAGACACATTTTCTGTCACCCCTAGAGCCACTGGCAGGCCCGCACCTTGGTAAACCTCAGGGTGAGGTGGAGAGTATTCCCCTGTGATACAGGGTAGGTCTGAGTCCTTCACTTTCAGTTCTGTATTATCCTACCTCGCACCACTATGGCTCGGGTTGAGCGGAAAGTTCTAGCCTTCACTTCTTTTTTGGTAACGAAGTACGCTCCCTTGAAGCCAGAGCATTGCCATGTGCTGACGCCCATGCGTACAGATGGTAGGCCCCTGACTCTGGGGCCTCCGTTAAGGCAGAGTGGCGTATGTTGTACTCTCCTTGCTTAAAGGGTGCTAGCGCTCTTGCTGAGTATACTGCCATGGGCAATGTGATTAGGTACCAGAATGCTGTAGGCGCTGTGTAAACAGCTTATCTGCCAACGTAGGCTGCGCCGTTAGGTAGTAGGCCTCAGCAGGCCTCCTGAATGGGCAGCCCCCAAGAGAGCGCTGTAGGCCAGCTCACCTCATGTGGCTGGCCTTGGTGGTTCGGTGAGTTGACTCACTGATGGGTGGTAGGCCCTAAACAGGCCTCCTCGGAGGTGAGTCCCAACATTGTGGGACATACTTTAAAGCCGCGACCAGGTAGCTAGCCATATTAGGCCTCCTGTGGGTGGACCCAATAGTTATGTTGGTATAGTATGATTCCCAACAGTGTACCTTTGTAGCAGAATTGACTCGCTATCAGCTAGTAGGCCCGACCAGGCCTCCCTGATAGGCGAGTCCCTAGCTGGCTGGCCTTAGCAGGCCGCCTTGGAATCGTCAACCTAGGCCTTCACAGGCCTCCTCAGTGTTTTGAAACACAAACACTGGGTAGATCCGTGGATCGAGTAGAGAAACTCCCCTCGCTGGCAAGGGTTGTAAAGCACTATGCTGAGTCATACTCTCTGGGATATCCCGTCTCTGAGATCCGGGCCGAGTGGTTTACTGCCAGCTTCGCAGTCCCTCGGTTTGGATGCCTTACCTAAGGCAAATGTCCAGAGGCTCTGTCTCCAGACAGACAGGAAGTTTGCCAGACTGAAGTGTCCGACGTAAATGACACCAGGTCAGGCCTTCCTGGTGGCATTTCGGGGCCAGTTATCAGGTAGTAGGCCTCACTAGGCCTCCCTGAAGGTGAGTTTCCACATACTGTGGTTATCAGGTGATAGGCCTCACCAGGCCTCCCTGAAGGTGAGATCCCACACTCTGTGGTTATCAGGTAGTAGGCCTCACCAGGCCTCCCTAAAGGTGAGCTCCCACATTCTGTGGTTATCAGGTAGTAGGTCTCACCAGGCCTCCCTGAAGGTGAGCTCCCACAAACTGTGGTTATCAGGTAGTAGGCCCCGCCAGGCCTCCCTGTGAGTGGTTCCCCAACGATGCTGGGTTCTGGAAGCTAGTGGCCGCTTGCTATCAGTTCAGCTGGCCTTATTTGGCATCTGCTGAAAGCAAGCTTGTGCCCTGGCTCAACTAAAGTGTTCGCCCTCTGCTACTGGTTCCCTCCCGGAACTTCTTACTCTGCCTACAGCCTGGTTTGCCTACCAGGCGGACCATTGCTCCCCTCACTGAGGGTCGCTATGAGTGTTTGGACCCCTGAGTCTGGTCAGACGGTCGTAGGCCACTCGTGAGGCCTCCCAGTTAGATCAGCACCTAGGCCTTCACAGGCCTCCTCAGTGTTATGAAACACAAACACTGGGTAGATCCGTGGATCGAGTAGAGAAACTCCCCTCGCTGGCAAGGGTTGTAAAGCACTATGCTGAGTCATACTCTCCGGGATATCCCGTCTCTGAGATCCGGGCCGAGTGGTTCACTGCCAGCTTCGCAGTCCCTCGGTTTGGATACCTTACCTAAGGCAAATGTCCAGAGGCTCTGTCTCCGGACAGACAGGAAGTTGGCCAGACTGAAGTGTCCGACTTAGTGACACCAGGTCGGGCCGTCCTGGTGGCATTTCGGGTGGTAGTTTCCCCGAATAGTGACTGGCTGGGGTTCCCTCGGGTTCCCTAGCCACATTCCCTAGAAGGGACCCCTTCTAAAATTGAAGTTGTGGTCCTAGGCCTTTGAGCAGGCCTAGGTAGGCCTCTGGTAAAACATCGTTTTGGAGGGCCTCCTGTTAGGCTTATAGCTTGGGCTATGACCGTATGGAATGCTGTCACTGACAGCCCAGTGTGACCTGAGGGTGAGTGGTTCTTGCATTTCATTTGAATTTGCTGGTTCTGACAGTTGTCACTGCCTCCTGGCATGCACTCCCCTCAGTATGGCGGAGTGGGTATTTCGTTCCCCAAAGCGTCGATGACGTATTGTAGAGTTCCCTTCCAAAGGGAACGTCTCAGGTTACAACTGTAACCTATGTTCCCTGAGAACAGGGAACGAGACAATACGTCTCCCTGCCATGCCTCGGGGCCTGCCTACCAAACAGTCCCTTCAGATGAAGGATGATTTGTCATGTTTGCAAGGCACCCTTATATACTTAAAGGTCGCACGTTAATCATTCACATTAATGATTCACGGGCTGTCGCCGGTCAATGTGATTGCCGTGATTTGATTGTGATTTCAGACAACTGTCACGCCTGAGGCGTTCCCCAAAGCGTCGATGACGTATTGTCGAGTTCCCTGTTCTCAGGGAACATAGGTTACAGTTGTAACCTGAGACGATCTTTCATATCATTGAAACTACAATTTAGTTAATTTACCGAGAGGAATATCTTCCATACATTATAATGCATACTCAACCACTAAATCAGAATTCACAATACAAAACAACTTGTACTCATTGGTGTTTTTAATCATTCTTCAGGATCAGGAAAAAGTATGCATACTCCACAGAAATGAACATGCCAAGATGAAGATCAAAGAAAAGTTTGAAAATTCTGATATTAAGGTTTTTGTATTTCCGAATTCTCTGTATTATCAGTATTTTGAATTTGAATGGGGTTCTTTACTACATATATTTTATTCTTTACTTTTTTCTTACCTTTTAAATTTACTCTTATTTTATTTTTTAGAAAGTAGTTACCACTGACGATGATTTTCTAGTTTTTACTGTAAGTTCCAAAGCATTCTTTGACCCTAAATTAAATCTGGAGCCTAGTGAATCAGGTAATGCATACCTTTACCAAATTGTACCACATTATTCATGGAAAAAATAAGTTTGATTAATCTAAAGTGAAATACTTTAGAAATCAAACAACGCTCTGATCACATTAATCCAAATGTGTTTTTGGAAATGGTACCTCTAGAAATCCCAAAGCTGCAGGATGATCTGAGGATTCTTAACAAGAACATAACCAGAGAACTGACCAGAGATTATATCAATGAAGCAAAGGGACTTTTGTCCTTGATCCAGAGTGTCCAGCCAGACACAGACACAGACAAGAAAATGGTACGAATCAGAATTGCTGATATTTCACATGCATGTCTACAGAATGCTGCCAATATATTCTGTAATTCGCTGTTAAATGGATGTTTTAGGTTCAAATGAAAGAGAAAGTCTTCATGGAATTTGAGGAGAGCCTAATGAAGGCACTAAAGGAGCTGGACATTCGGTTTGACACCATTTATAGTGTTCTGGATCAGTGTCTCTCAAAAGGAGTGGAAAAATCAGTCCAATTATGTGATGCCTCCACAGAAGCAATGATAAAAACCGTGAGTGTGATTGAAGTGTTGTGAATAATCAGTCACAATTTTCTTGCCTTTTTAACACTGGTATTTTTTGTGCTGTCACTTAGAATAAACTATGTTATCCAACCCTTGGAGCTTTGTGCAGGAATGGTGGGTGCTATTTCTCTAAAGGGATGAAGGAACTCCTAGACCTAAACAAGGCATTGTATAAAAACCTGCATGAATGTCTTGAAGAAGATTTCACTCAGATTTTTCCGTAAGCACTGATTCATCATTCCATTTTTAGTCCTCTTTTGTTCAGTTTAAAATAAAATGAAAAGAAAATAATCTACAATGTTTGGTTAGTGACTTGGGATGTTTAAGGAATCAGCATGCTCAGTTATAGATAAGTGCATATAATTATTTATTTCCTATTTCCAATGTTATACGGTTACATAGGTTTTATTTTTGCCCTTACAGCTACACAATTCATAATCCTTTAAACAATCTGTATGATAAGGGGGACATTTTTCATTTAATTGAGCAAGATGCCCAGTTCAGATGTTCAGTTTAGATTAAAATGAAAATAAAATAAACTACAATGTTTGGTCAGTGACTTGGGATGTTTAAAGGGGTCATATAATGGTACACGCACTTTTACAAGTTGATTGCACTAAAATGTGTGTTGGCAGTGCCTGTACACAACCATCATAAAATGATACAAATCCATCCAGTGTTTTTTTTAAAAACTCCTTATATGTTTTACCCTGTCTCAAATTGAGCTGTTCGATTTTCTGACGTCACAAAATCGACGCCCCTCCCACGATTGTTGATTGACAGCGTTTCAACACAGACCCGCCCTCGCTCGTGAGCGAGCTGTCAATCATAGTCCGCGCGTCATTGTTGATATACGCTGGAGCACTGTCTATGAGCAGAATGGCGTCTAAGCGATTGTGGTGTTCTGCTCTAATTTAATCTATTTTAATGTTCCTAAATCAGAACCGCTGAAGACGCAGTGGCTGAGTTTTGCTTTAGAAGGGAATATTCCCCACGATCAACACGAATGTTTTTTTGTTTGCACGCTAATCATTTTTCACCAGACTGCTTTACAAACGAAGGTCAGTATAAAGCTGGTTTTGCTAAGAAGCTGCTCCTGAAAAAAGGATCGGTACCAACTATTCGTGTTCCTGCTGAACCTCCAGAAGAAGTGAGAAGTTATTAACCTTTATATTAACCTTTATATGAATCTTTATATTAATCTTTGCAAATCGCTAGCAGCACGCTTCACGATGAATGCGGCTAATGTTTATACTAAAGGTACATTACGGCATGTTTTCTATGTACGACGTTCTCAATATAATTCATAATCCCACGTTTATTATGAAACGCGTTATGGTGTTATTAAAAAATGTGTACACAGGTGTTAAAGTTAACGTGGTTATACTACACTAAGCTTACTTTTGTATATGGTTTATAACTGTGTCTGTTACTGATTAAGAAGTAATGTTAAAAAAAAAAAAAACGGTTATAACTGCATGAACATGAATGGTAACAATACCTACAAAATACTGTTTACATCCTGCAAATGCATATGATTCAAGACTATAAATACTAATTGATGTTTTTCAATATTACGGCGGAATAAGTTATGTAACCTGATCACTTATTTGCCTTTGTATAGGCAAGCACATCTGAAGACGTGCTTGCCTATACTGAAGGGGTGGGGTGAGCAAAGCTCATTAGCATTTAAAGACACATGCACTTAAACGGAGTGCTGAAAACAGAGCTGTTTTTGACCAGGTAAAATTAGTGTTTTCTTACAATACTAATGAGAATTTTTAATTAAAGTATATTAAAAACTTTCAATTTAGACCCTAAAGAATCAGCTTGTACAAAAATGGCATTATATGACCCATTTAAGGAATCAGCATGCTCAGTTATAGATAAGTGCATATGATTATTTCCTATTTCCAATGTTATACGGTTACATAGGTTTTATTTTTGCCCTTACAGCTACACAATGCATAATCCTTTAAACCATGTGTATGATGAGGGGGGAAATTTTCATTTAATTTAGCAAGATGCCTTAATTGTAGCCCAGTAATAAACTGTGTACAGTGTATTATGCGGTGGCCGAGAGAGCTCAACGCGCTGCAACTAAAGAAAACACATGCAAATAGAAAAAAACACCCGCAAATTAAGAAAACATCTTCATCAGTTTCACAACACGTGTGCTCCAAATACTCACAACACAACCAAATACAGGAACGCGCTGCAAAAGTTCACAACACAACCAAATACAGAAACGTGCTGCAAATCTATTTGGTATTTGGTATTTTATGCAAATGAGTATTTGGAGCGCACGTGTGTTGTGAAACTGATGAAGATGTTTTCTTAATTTGGGTGTTTTTTTTCTATTTGCATGTGGTTTTTTTATTTGCATGTGTTTTCTTCAGTTGCAGCGCGTTGAGCTCTCTCGGCCACCGTAGTATTAACATATTTTACCTTCCATTCAGAAAATAACACAATATAAAAGCTATCTCATATGATTGAATAAATTGTAATATATTTTCCCCTTATAATCCCCTTGTTGTTTGGTTTATGCTTTGAGTAAGTTTGAATGTTCTGGGAATTTAGTTATTGAAAATTTTATATTTTAATTGAACTCTTCCTAAATGAATGACATGACTTGAATTAAGATTGATCTCTGAATATTGTTCAGAAAAATGAACCAATGTCAGTAAAATAATCAAAAATTACATCACTGTTTCCTTCATTATTTCTCAGGGGTTACAACCATATTCTGTAAATGTTTTTAATTGAAACTTTTGTTTTCTCTTGGCTTCAGTGTGAATGGACAAACAGGGAAGTCAGTGCAGGAACAGATTGACAAGTTCAGTATCATGCAGACTCACTCTGATTATTTCAGATTTGCCATGTTAAATCGCATTCAGAAATTCCTCCAAACAGAGGTGAGTTCAGTTGTCTGTAATCTGGGCCTTTTCCTCTGTGCCTGTCTTTACTTTCATTAGCTGCGTTTACATGGCTCAATCCGAATGAAATCAATCCGATTAAAGAATCCGAACAAGGTGTTTACATGGACGACAAATAAAGTAATCGGGTTGATGTGCGCGTTTACATGTCACAAGCTTTACATCTGATTTGATCGTTTTAGACATGCGCAATTACGCACAATCAGTCCACTAGACGATTCCCGCCGCCGTTCCACGATGCGCATAACAGCCACCCGCTTACCATTGCTTATTTTTTTTGTTTTAAAAATTAGATTTAACATTTACGTACTTCAGCTGCTAATTAGGAGACGACGAGCGTGTGATGTTCTGTGCCGTGCTGCTTGTATTTATCAAGCAATTAAAATGCCTCTGCCAGAGCCCAGAACAAGGCGTTTGTGGATGAAAGTCCGAAGCAAGGACTGGTGGGACAACGTTGTCTTGCACAACTTCACGGACAACAGTGCGTCATACGTCATTTCTCATTGCACATGCGCATTCCTTTCAGATTTGGTTTTCAGTCCGATTAAGTGTTTACATTGTCTCTTGATCGGATTACAAAAGGAATAAACCACCCCTTTCAATCTGATCAAAATTTCAATCGAATCGAGCTCAATCCGATCAATTAAGGTGTTTACATGAAGGTTTTTCAATCCAATTGAGCCTTCAATCCGATTATAAGGGTCCATGTAAACGCAGCTAATGACAAATATGTAAATTTGTTTCCATCCTACAATTAAACATTCTGTTTTTATAAACCAGTTGGTGTTGTAATGTACAAACTGTTAATGTACTAAGTAGGGTCCTTGACATAAAAAAACACTTCCACCTCTCGATGTTTCAAGATTTTTCTGACTTATTTGTGGCTTTTCCCCCTTTTTGAAAGGAAACTAAACTGAAGGCATCGCTCAACAGAGAAATTATTGATAAAAAGAAGGACATCATCCTATCAATCCAAACAACTATTGAGAATGAAATGGCGCCTTACTATAAACGTAAGATAACATTAAGGCCTGGTTTCATAGTGTCAGGTTTGGTGCAGGATGCCGAAGACGAGGACACGGGTACTTGAATGCAGTTTAGTTTATTACTCAAATTAACTCTCAGGAACAAAGGGAAACACTCAAGAACTTCAAAACACACAACCTTACAACGACGACGACCAACAAACACTGAGGGAAAACACAGGGCTTAAAATAACTGGGGTTAATGGGAAAATTAACAAGACACAGGTGTCGAGAATTTCTAATTAAACAGACAGGAAAAAACTAACAGGACTAAACCAAAAATAACAAAGACAGGGGGAAACAAGATCACAACACAGAACAGAACACATTAACAATGTGACACATAGACATTTAAGTAGCTTTTATAAACATACCTTTTAAAACATTACTGGTGTGCATCTTGAGAAAAAAAACCATGGCACTAACATTGACATTTTAAGTTCTGTCAGTACAAGTTGATTTCAGTTAAAAGAGCTCAAACATGCATTTCAGTCTGAGACTTTCAGCTTTGTCTGTGAAACTAGACTAGGTTTAAGCATTTCTGCACCACATTTTAATTAATCACAAACTATTTACATTTTTATTCAAAATCAATTATTCTAAACACTATCTCTTTTTATGTGAAGTAAAAAGCAGGAATTAAAATAATCACTATAAGAAACAAAACCACGAAGGAAAAAAATTTGTGACACTTGAATGCATTGTGTTCACAGAAAGATAAAAGCCAGTTCAATTTCATCAACAGTATTTCCCCTAATGATTCAGTCAGTCAGATCATTTTCACTACTATTTTCACAACTATGTCCACTCGTTTTATTGTAAACACATTTCTTTGTTCTGATGTGTGCCCATGAAAAAGAAATGAGTGAATACTGAGTGTTGCTGATTGTAGAAGCTGCAGAAATTGGAGTCGTCGGAGGCCTGAAGAAAATGCAAGATCTGTTAATAACCGCAGTCAATAATATAAAACAAGACATGTTCAACAAGGCAAAAAATGAAGTGCTTAAAAAGTTCAATAACTTAAAGGTATTAATCTCACAATCATTAAGACAAACATGCATTAATTTGTACAATGACTAAACGGACATTTCTCTTGTTCTTTGTGAAGCTCTACATAAAGAATGCTCTTGAATCAGGACTGAAGACATCAATAAAACTCGCACTGTCCCAAACCAGCAAAGTCTCATTGATGGGTAAGAGAGAATGCCATATTACACCACAGAAACTAGTAAAGAAATATAGAATGATTATTCCCAATGACGAGCTCATCTCAATCATAGCTCATAAATGTTCATGTAAAATTAACAACATCCTGTATTATGGTTTTCTAGATGTCTCCAGAGAGATTGAACAGCTGGAGAGCCTGACAGAGCAATAAAAAGCTCAAGAGAAATGACTCGATTAGCAGAAGAAACAAACACATTAGTTTTACAACAAACGTTATCTTTATTTATTTTTGTTTTCTCACATTTATTTGTCTGTGTTGGTGGGGGTTTTATCAAATTTTGGGTTTATTTTAGGTGACAATGTCTGATACACAAATAATACTCTATTGATTTATCACAACTGTTTTACAGCAAGAAACTGAAACGACATTTCAAAGCTTGATATAGCTGTCCCATTTTCAATATCCTTAATTGGTGATATAGATAGAAACATAAATTTCCAAAACCTATATGTAATAGTATCAAAGTAACAAATCTGTAGTTTCTTTACAGTTAATGTAAAGAATGTGGCTTTATTCTTATCTCATGTACATCTTTTTTTTTTTTTTTTTTAGCATGAAAGTAAATGCATATATCATACATTTTTTAAATCCAAAGAGTGTCTTAGCAAATAGTTAGAAACACTCATCTGAATAGGATCAGGAAGGCTGAAACACAGCAGTCAAGACAGAGATGACATGATTAGATTTCATGTGAGTGACAGTGACAAAGTGATATTTTGGTATACACATTTTTGTTTAACTAGTTATACTTAATTTTCATTGGTTTTAACCCTCTAGTGTTCTTCGCGTTTTGGTAAAAAATTACAGAAATATTTGTTTTTATTTCAATTAAATTTAATGGACTATATACTAGTTCGATAATGTTTTTTATTTAATATTTTGTATTTAAAGGGGATTTTATGGTAGCCTGGCTCCGCCCTCCTACGTGCTTCCGCTCAATTTTCATTTTCCTTCAGAACTACGTCTGGGATTGTGGTATATTCTTGGGTTCTCCAGTCAATTTTTACCCGGTCCAATCACCGAACAGAGGGAGTGGCTGAGAACGATGACGTTGAGGTTGTGCGCTAGTTTGAGTCGTCATACGTCACGACCAAACGTTAGCGATTGGTTATGGCAGATCCAGAGTGGCTCTGGGCAGATCCAATAGTTTTAAACTTAAACAGAGGACCCGCCTTCAAGGTAGTTAACGCTTGCCAATAGAGAGAGGCCAGACTCTATGTACAAATGAAATGTACGAGAGTCTGGTAGAACCAGGCTAATTTTATGGTACTAAATTATATTTACACTGTATTTATAATCTATTTATTCACTTTTTGAGCATAGACCTGAAAATTAAATTTCCAACTTAAACTGTCGTAAATCTTAAATGCTTTAGAGCACAGAAAGTCAAAGTTTGATCGCTTTTTAAAGACGACACTTGGCAGATTTTTGCTGAAGTGAAAAAAGTTTTAAAAAGTGAACTTAAAAAAACTCACAGAATTTTATGTTTATTGTTATGAAAAATACGCAAAAATACTATTTTAAATTTGAAATATATATTTTCAAAAACATGTTTTACTCTAAAACTGTGAGAAAATCAAACCATAAATCGAAACAAGTTGTGTTCAACATCTAATAAAATTTGCTTTCAGTAAAATTTCGTTTTGGCCGCAGTACCAAAAGTCTCCACTAGATAATTGTTTTGTGTGTGTTCACATGTGTCAAAACCTTTACCAGGTTTCGTACCATTCCAATGAAGAAAAAAATTCAAAAATAAAATGTAAACATTTAAAATGTTAAAAGACAGAAGAGCACCTGGGGCAGTGGCAAACAAAATGCAGTTTGTCATGATTTTCATGCATGGAACGTCGGCCTCAAGGCAACAGGCCTGTCCAGATACCCACCCTTGCGGTCTCTGCACTTGACCACTTGTCTAATTACATGACGTATTTCCTGTATTTGACCCAAGTTGTCTTGAAGACGCAAATGTGCGTGAAGGACTTTCGATTACCTGATGGGACACACTTATAGTTCTGCAAAAATACATGTGTTTCCAGAGCTTTATTTTGATTCTCAATACTGTTAATATAGAGGATGATTTTGCAATTAAACTGCCTTGATTAATGCTTGATTTGCTTTGTAGTGATGTAACTTAAATAGTAATAATGCTTATGCTAAGATAGATATATGTAACCCTGTTAGTGATGTTGAAATTATTAAGAAAATTACTTACTTGCATGAAATGTATGTGTTGACTGATTTAGAGTAGAAAGTACTTATGTATTAGAAATAGTTTATGATGTACTAGATAAAGTATATTTTGCAGACGATTAAGAGAAGAAAGCAGAGGAAGAGAAAGCGGAGGCGACGTGAGAGATTACGGCGTAAGCAGCTAAGAGCCATGTCTAACCAGTTGGCAGAACTCCACTTGATGACGTCAGGAAAGGAGCTGGAACATGCATTCCGAAGGCTGCATATAAAAAGCGGAGAGAGAGACTGAAGAGTTGGATTCTGAATAGCGCAGTTTCCCTCGACGCCTGTATAACCAGCTGATTGTTGAAACTTATTATTATTGTAACCTAACTTTAACTTTGATATAACGTTTGTTAACTTTAATAAAACTTATATTATATTATTGGAAAGTTATTGTCTGAATAATTATTTAAGGACCTTAACCCTCTGGGGACGAATTGGGCGGTACCGCCCAAAATGGCATACTTTTACAAATGTGCAATTATCTTCAAAACTATTAATTATAGAGAGGTGTGGTCTTTTTTGCCGTCTTCCTCAGATTCCGCTGAAAACAGTGATGTCCCGTTTGTATTATACACACACTTCGCTGTTGCGCAATACCACTGCATAAAAAGGCCAATGAAATCGATGTTGTTAGGCAAATTCCACCAATGGAAAAATTGCCGCTGGGAGGATTTTTTTTTTTTTACCCAATCAGAGGAAGGTTACCATGACGTATTCTAGCCAATCAGAGGACTCTGTAGCCTTCAACATGTACAAACAAACAGCGTCATGTGGACGGAGAATGAGACAGATAGCGAACGGAGCGGAGTATTACAGAGCGCACAGAGGTCTATATAAGAGAGAGACAGAATAACTTAAATAGCATTATTATTGTATTGTTTTAGCACTTTTATGATGGCAAGCAGTAAGATTTACGGCAGAACAAGCTCTGGAACAGTTAGTGGAAAGTAAATCTGCCAGGTTGTGAGTGTGTCTGTTCTTCAGAGCAAGCAGTTCTCATTTAGTTCGAAGCAGACGCTTTTTCACACCTTGGACTGTTTGTAAAAAAAGTTCCTTATTTTATTGTTATTAACACATTTGATTGAACAATTACAAATGTCTGTCAAGCAAAGGGTTTGACAAATATTTTTTTGGTTCAAAAACTGTTCACTATTGTTGTGTGAGGTGTGATTTTCAGTAATAAATGACAAAAATCTAATTTTCGTTTTTGAAATTCTCTTGATTATTGTAAATTTTTCACTCATACTTCCTTTATAAACACATTACATGCTTATGTTAGCTTAGGGTCTTCTGAATCCATAGATACCAAACACATGGTGTTCCATCTCCATTACATATGGTTTATAAGCCCAAATGTAAAAATAGAGAAAACGGACCAAAAAGGGCTTAGTCCCCAAAGGGTTAAGCGAGAACTGACCACAGGGAAGTCTGCTGAACTAATTGTAAGTATTTTGAATGCTTATGGTATTGTCCAGACTCGACTTTCCTTACCTACCTGAGAATAATGGAAAAATAGGTAAAAGGTGTATAGTTTATTAGAGACACCATAAAACAATACTTAGCTTTTTTAAATAAACTTCTAAATGTCTGTTCATTAGTACCTATGTTACAGAAAAATATATTTAAAAATTGTAGTGATTCTGTTAGGTGATAAAAAGTAGTTGCAAATGTTCAAAATATACATACTCATCTTTGTATTCTAGACAACAGGATCGCTGCTGGACAAATGGATGCCCTAAGCAGAACTGTATTGTTATATGTAAGTCATTATATGGTTTTATTAAACAACACTGTTAAAATACATAATGTAATGTATATTATGCATTATAATAAATGCCTGCAAATTTATATTACTTTACGATAGAAATGCTACAGCCACTGTAATTTCTTGAACAAGAACATGTGGATCAAAACATGCAAACTCAGCGCAAGGGATTTAACTTTTATTTCAAAATCGCGTTGAACACAATTCTCATATTTAGAAACATTGGTGTTTCCTGTTCCTGTGTAAGTGTAATTTTATAAATTATGCTATATTATGATTTTAATCGGTTTTAATAAATCGTGCAGCCTTAGAAAACTAGTATTGACAGCACTACACATATCTTTACCATGGTTTAAAACGCAATGCATTGCACATTTAAATAATTGAAATTATATGACATAAATTGCATTGGTATCAAATCAGGCAGATGCTGGTGGTTAAATTATTAACGTGGTGTTAAACGCATATAAATAATCTCACTTATCAACTTCAATAGCCAAGACTTTCACATGTGTGTGAACATATATAGGCTTCCTGAAAGTGATGCACAGGATTCATCTTGGCTTTCCCCCCGCTTCTCAGCACCAGACAGCTGTTGTATTTTCCTTGGCAGAGTTGTTGTTTTTTAGCAAAGGAAATGGTGCCCCCCTGGGAGTTATGGGATAGAACATAGCTACTGCTTTTTTTCCCAGTGAAATCAAAATGGAAGCAGAAAGGGCATGCTCCATTATATGTGAAGCCGCTGTGTTGCACAAGATCTGGAGCCGCAGTAGTAGCCGCGTTTCCACTGTCGGGCTAGAGCGAGCCAGGGCTTTAAACGGGCTGTGCTGGGCCCAAAATGATAAACAAACAAACAAACATGATAAAAGCGACCGTTTGCTGGCATTTTTGTTGTTTACTTGAATATTTAATACCCAAGCATCAATGTTTTACCACAGGTTTACAATAAAAAGTGATACATTGATCGTAATTAATTTATTTGAGTCAAAATTGCACATTAGTCACATAGAAATAAAGTGAATGTCTGGTTTAAAGAAAGTATTTGTCAAAACCCTTTGCTATTCTTAATTTTGACATTAACCTACATTTTTACACCAGACATAGGCTATATATCGGTTAAAAAATCGGTCTACTTGATCTGTAATAATCGGCATCGGTCCTGAAAATCACAAATCGGTCGACCCCTACCACGCATATTGCCTTTCCAAACAAAAAGTGTTTTACAAAATTTAAATCAATGTATTGTTTTAGGTGAATGATTAGGCAGGATGATTTTCAGATCATTTTGAAGGAAAAACTCTAGGCGAGAACATCCATTAGTCAAAAGTCTTGTGGACACATATTTAGTATGTGTTTTGTGGCGATATTTCAGACACTTAAATTTTTTGTTTTTTGAATAACCACGCATAAACATTCTCTCAAAAATACAAACATGTACATACATGTTGCTCACATATTATGGTAGCCCTGTTTGTGATATATAGAGTGTAATTACACCGTTGCCATTAATATGTTTATAAGCAACTGAAAAAAGCACAAATATCAGGGCATGTCAAAAACATCTCAAGGATCCCAAAAACACCTTAGACCCCAGAGGGTTAAAAAGGGAAACCTTAAAAGCCACATGAAAGTTCACACCGGAGAGAAGCTGTACGTATGTCTTGCAGATTGAAAGGAAACCTTCAAAATCAAATGAGAGTTCACACTGGGAAGAAGCCGTACGTATGTCTTGTAGCGACGGAGACAGATCTGACACAGATATTTGATATATTTAACAAATAATCCATAATATCACTAATCCAACAACCAAACCAACTAACACACAGGCAGAACCAGGTGTCGGATACAGGACACATTAAGACTGAGAAGACTTTTTATGACCCTCTTAATTCTCATTGAAAAGGACAAATAAACCCTTGTATGTTAGATTAGTGTGTTTAGTTTAGTTAATAAAGTTTTGTTTGTGTCACATATAAAGTTGTTTGTGGTTTATTATGCTCATATGATCATGCAGATTTTGGCAACATGCTCTTGAGTAGTACTGTACAGTAAAAAGATTCCCCTGCGAAACAAACGCACCTTCAGAGAAGATCTAGCGATATTTCGTACACACAATGTGGATAAGGTACAACAGTAAACATATTATCTGTGTGGATGTTCAACCCGTTCTCATTCCCAGGGTGTCATATACTTACGCTTTTGTCACGTCCGTCGGCGCCTACTACCAACGCACATGGCGCCCTTTAGCATCAATATGAGACGCACAGAGCTTTCCACTCCACATTGATTATTTTATTATTGATATTTATATTCCGCCTACCATTAGCCACAAACGTTTCAATTAATCTCAATAAAATATTTGGCAGAAGAGAACTACCCATAGTCCGTTGCTATGGAGACACTGACAGGGTCAGTGGATTCACCCAATCAATTGACCCTTCGCAGGGAGCTTGATTGACAGGTGATCTGACCAATCATACTTCGCCATCCGCCATTTTGTCCGACAAAGCAGTCAGGAGAGTTAGTAGATTAACATGGGAGGATTTGAACTTGAAAAACGGAGTATACTGACGCATTTCCGCGGTTAAAACAACATTCCTTCTTATATTCATTCATGTTTATTTGATGCTATAAATTAACTAGAAGGAAGAGATGATCGGTTCACGAGCAGCTTTAACTGATGCTCTACAGCGATCTGTCACGACACATTAAAGAGCCACAAAACGGTATTTATTGTTTAAATTTCTTTAAAAAAATGACCAAATTTGAAAGGTGAGACTTTGTTTAATACGTTTAATATAAAAAGAAACTGAAAAGTAACCTGGTCTGTCCTGTCTGTCAGCGTGTTGTCAGTCTCCTCTCTGCTCCGCGATGTGTTTTTCACTGCGTGAGAGCGGTGTAGCTTGTCGGACATAGCGACAGTAACTAAGGGGGGCGGGTCTTTGTGAATGGTCAATTGCAACCAAAGCAACAGAGTTTGATGGAAGTTTTTTTCTTTGTGAGCATTTTTTTTAAAACTGGTAACTCAAACTTTGGCTATTATTTAAGGTCTGAAGGTGATATACAGCTGTTTTAGAAAGACAACGTGTCTGGCTTGATTTGCTAAAATCTTGCAAACCTTTTTCAAGAAGTACAATTTTTTAATGTAAATCTTTGACTCGTTCTCAAAGTAGTTTAAGCCAATTTAAACTAGCTAACGGGCTTGCTAGCTAAATTCTACCGTAAGGGAAACGCATGACTGCAGGTTAATCTGTTGAGAAGACTGTTATGAAGTTGGGGCAAAATTCATTAATTGTACGGGCCACAAAACGAGCAATATTATATATTGTAACGTCATTAAAGTGAGTGTGTAAAATGAAAATTCAGGTATTTTTGTAAAAAAAAATGCCAACGTGGCTAACTTATGACATAACCTCACGTTATAACTTTGCATGTATTTTCATATTTGTTTTACACTTTACATTTTCACCCGAGTACCGTACAAACTATGAAGATGCATTTGATTGTAGGTTTTTTAAGTAAGCTATCTGTTTATTTTAATGTTACAGACATGTTCTGTCAATATTATCTCTCCTGTTTAGTTTGTTGAAAAATTAGTGGTTTGGATTTTGATGCTGAAGATTTGGAGTTAGAGGAAGAGCTTCAGAATGTTAACAGAGTTCTTCTGGTTTTGGAGGCAAGTTAAGTGTTGCATTATGGCAAAACGTTTGAAAAAAAAAATTTTACACCTAAATTATTGACTCATTATTTGGAGTGTTGCCTTTCTTGTGTCTTGTTGAATTACACAGACTCAGAAGGAACTCAAGGCACAGAGGGAACACTGTCCAATGGAAGAAGTGTGACAGGCATGGGTTTGTTATTCCTTAAAGGCCTTCATCCAGTAGGAAAACCAGTGGGATGCCATCTGGTTAGTAGTCCTACTTATATTTCTCCTTTCTGTTTACTTAACAATTTCCATTACTAAATTTGTCTCAATGTCATTTTCAGCGCCAACGCACAGGTAAAGCAAAAACACATTTTGTGATTAATGAAAAACTAATAAAGATTGATATTAACATGGTTGTAATCTCCATAACTTTATTAAGTCTGTGAAAAGAAGTTTCAAAGTTTCAGATTGTCTTTCTTCTCTCCTTATGTCATGTTGAAGGGGGCAATACCATCAGTCTCAGCAGCAATACCATCAGTTAATGAAACAGTGTCTGACAAATGTTGTTGTCAGAATTGTACTGAAAACTGATAGTCTCCCTTATAAAGTCTGCATGTCTTTGCCAACTGTATTTCCTTAAAAAAATTATTGTTAACACAGAACAGCCCAGATGTGCGGCACCTACTGATGTTGTTGCCAGTGTCAACCTAACAAAAGGTACATAATTAAAGCATAGTGTACTGTAATTGCCTGGATAGATTATACTTTTAATTAGTTTATATGTCATTTCTTGACAGTTTTGGTTTAGGTAGAAATGTATGAGCTGTTGTCAATTTGAAACAATAGAGTTGGTTTATTGGCGAAGTTTATTTATTTAATTCTTTTTCTGTTAGGATCTGAAACTGAGGTGCTTCGTCAGGAGCTCCTTGAGGATGGAGTAGACGATGAAGTAGACAGTACATTAGAGGATACAGCAGTGACTTGTGAGGCGTCACCTGAGTCAGCTGCTACTGACTGGGAGATAAGAAACAAAGTGTCCTCACAAAAGTGGAAAGAGGCCAGGCCATTTCTTGTTGAAAATATGCTGGCTACCTAAAGGCGCTTTCCCACTACACAGTACCAGCTCGCCTCGACTCGCCTTTGTTTGGTTTTCCACTGTGTAAAAGTTGTACCTGCTTCCAAATACTTTTTTTTCGTATCACCTTCGGCGAGGTTCTGAGCGAGCTGAGGCGATACTAAAATGTGACGTGAAACACGGCAGACTGCTGATTGGTCATAGAGAATTGTCACTATTCACTGCGTCATCATTGCACGCGCCAGACGGAGTATCCTGAATAACCCCAACATTTTTAAATAGTTTGGCCAGAGACTGCGTGATATACCCATTACTAATATTATGTAAAACAGCATACACTCGATTTCCTCCATTGTCCTGTGTGTGTGGGTAGCGGGTGTGTGTCGTGTCGCTATGACGACCAGGTACTATTGTGGAGGTACTATCTGCAATGGAAAACGGAGCGAAAAGCGAGCCGAGTTGAGTTGAGCTGGTACTAGGGGTGTGCCAAAAAAATCGATTCACAGAAGAATCTAGATTCTCATTTGCAACGATTCAGAATCGATCTGAAATGTCCAAGAATCGATTTAATAAATAAATAAAATCAGCTGGCTGTTCGCCTCCATTTTTATAACTAGCCTATACGGGACGTCACCACACAGCCGGTTTTTGAACGTGAGCGGCAAATCACTAAAACAAAGAGGAAGCAAATATGGATGAGAGGGAGATCTTTCGTTCCTACCAAAACAGTTCCGAGAAAAAAAAATTAATTGCACAGTTTAACCATCATAGAGTGAAAGTGTATCATTTGCATGTGTTTTTTAAGTCCTGTCAGTTTAACAGGGCGCTCTTGACAGGGCATATATAAGAACGAGCAGAGAGAAGGGGGAACAATTTCCCAAAGGCAAAGGGCCACAGCTCCTACAAAGAAAACACTCTCCACGCCACACACACACACAGAAGAGAAGAGATTGCAGACAAGGTTACAGGCTTACAGGTGGATGGCAGACTGTCATCCACCTTCAGGCCCAATCCAATAACAAAACAATTTTAAAGAAAACTATTTCAATGGTCTTTTACATAAATCAACACTTCAAAACCAATATAATGAAAAATATATAAATCAATTCACAAATATTATATTCACCAAGAAACAAATCAAAACAAAAACTATACCAAAGAAAATAAACAAAAATGAAAGCCACCAATGACTCTTTCTGCAAAGCAAAATATCAAAGCAAAAACAAAATAACAATAAGTAGAGGTATTATAATAAGATGGGCAAAATCTTCATTTAAGACACATGTAAGCAGAGGATATGAGACTATGATGAAACTCAATACAGTATCAGTTCATTGCAGCAGCAGTATCAAACTGGCCTGTGACAAAACAGCGGTGACGCTGCAGGAATTGTAGTTCATCTGAAATTCACACCATTGTGATTAAGACTATATATGCACCTATACATTTTAAAATATAATTTGGATGTGACCTACCATAGCCGCGGGACCAGGCACTCAAAAGGATATCCCCTCAATTTTTAATGCAGTCATCATTCACGCACCAACAACCGAACTAACAAAACAAATGCAGGAGAGTTGCCACCTAAACAGTTTCTACACGTTAATACGGAGACAAAAATAGATTAAAACCTGTCGTACCCGCACCTGAAGTCCACAGACACGCGCACAACAGCCATCCAAGTGAAGCACTAACCACGTTGATAATGAAGCACGCACGTTCAGAAGACGCGCGCCTCGAGCCTAAATGCAAGCGCCGGTGAATGACGGCAGAATGCGGACCAATGAGCTTTCAGATCATAATGCCACATTATCATGCAAGGGGTTTTGCCCAATTTCACTGTGGGTGGTGTATGTGTTAATGTATCATCCAAGCGGTATTTTGTTGTAATGCACGAGCACGACAAGGTGGCAGTACCTACATTTCAAGTGTTTCCGCAACATCTTCTTGCAATCTTTTCCTATAACCAATTAAATTGATCAGAAAGAGGGAATTAGAAACAATGGCCTGTTTCCTTCTTCTGTTGAGGTAAATTAACAGTATTTCTTAATTTATTCATTTGAATGAATGCTCCCTACAGGCCGCTACAACCTTGTATTGCCAGCTGTGAGTTGCACCAGCTGTTGCCTAACATGGTCCCCTACTATTAAGGACATCCAGCGTTATGGATACTGGCCTGGCACCATGAATTTCTGCACCCTGTATACCACTGATGTCTTTCAGTCTTTCTATGACCTTAAGATGGCCGCACCAGGTGTATCACTTAAGGCGCACATCACAATGCTTGATGAAAGAACAGGGTGGTTCGGAAGAGTGAATTTTCAATTTTGCCAAGCTTAATGAAGATGCATGCAATGTTTATTAGTTAGTGTTTATGGTGAGTTACACATACACAAATATTATTTTCCTTAGACTTTTCTCCTATGTTTGTCCTATATCTAAAATTCTGGCAAATTATCCGCTGATACCTTCAGCAAAAGCTTTTTCTGAGTGGGTTGCTGTGACATACGAGGTGGAGAAGATATTCCATGAGAAATCATTTGACTGCCCTGCCTGCACTCCAGAGATGCTTGCAGTGTCAGTTGAGGGAAACCGCAAGCTTTAACAAAGTAAATAGGGTCCATTTTGATTTCATGAGGACTTTAAAGGATAATTTAAATTTTTAAATTATTTAAAAATTAATTATTTAAAAATAATTTAATTTTTTTTTAATTTTTTTTGAAGTCAATTAAACTTAAATGTAAGAACAAATGAACAAAAAATTATTTATGTAAATAAACTTTTTTATGTGTATTTTAACTGTCAAACTGAACAGTGGAACTCAGGCTCATCCGTCTCTTCAGCCTGAAAAGCATGAGAGAACTGCATAAGCAGATAAATAACATTAAAGTTTGAATGAGAGGGCCAAAAGTTACACAGTGTACCTTTACACACAAAAATGAAATACAATTTTTTGCCGTATAATGTACGGTCACAGGGCCTGCTCTTATAAAGAACTCTGTCCTGTGACTCCATGATGGCCAAATGATGGTGCTCTTTGATGAATTTGGTGAGTATTGAGTTGCTAACTGACAGTCCACCCTTACAAAAATAAAAATCATGCAGGAAATCCTGAGGGAAAAATTCTGCAGGACCTGACTTTTATAGGAATCCTAAAGCAAAAAAACGTTCACATGGCTTCTGTAATCAACACCAAAAGGAAGTGTTTTTAATTTTTATAAGAATTCCTTTTTGCAGTTTAAAGTTCAGCACCTTCAACTTCAGATTTTCAGCTTTTAAGGCCTTGACCTCTCTTCTGAGGTCATTCAGTTCACTTTTTTTCCTTGGCTTTCTCTTCTATTTTTTTTTTTTTTACAAGAGTGTGTCTGTATGTGGTTTTTCAACCTAAAAAAAAGTTTGATACATTTGTTAACAAAATATTTTGTTAATGTAATAGTAACACAAGAAGAAAGATTCTATAACTCAGTATATATATTTATATATAATATAACTCAGTATGACTGCTTACAGCCTAGTGTTGTTAAAGACCCGGTACCAAGTAATTTTTTTTAAATGTTACGGTACCAGGTTTTCTCAAACCCGGTACTTGATGCGCGTACATGCACAAAGCACCGGCGGTGCTGCTGTTGTGGTGGCTGTATATCTACTGGTTGATAAGAAAGGAGGAAAGAGCCACCTATGGAAATATTTTGGATTAGGCTAATGTCACGTTGCCATAAGGGGCAAATTCATTTTCCAGGTGCCTGTTTATGGTTGCATAGCAACGACATACACAACGGGAGAGTACGCGCTTGTGGAAAGCGGTGCAAACTGCGCTCTCCATGACGTGTGACGTCTCAATGTGATGATGTTAGATAAGGCATTAAGTAATGTTAATGAATAGCAGAGGTGGGGGACTCGAGTCACATGACTTGACTCGAGTCTGACTCGAGTCACAATTTTCAGGACTTGCGACTTGCTTGATTAAAGTATGAAAATGACTTGACAAACAAGTTAATTGAGACTTGACTTGACTTGAAGTGGAAGACTCGACAATGACTTGAACTTATAATAAACAAACAGCAATAAAAAATAAAATAATTATTGTGACGTCAGCGCCAGCGTCTGTGCCTTAACGCTGCACAATTCCAACCGCGCCAAACATGACAGACAGTAATCGAGCTCTACAAATAGTCTCGTTTGGCTTTGAACTGGACCGTGCCAATAAAAAAATATTTGCCAGATGCAAAATATATGCAACGCAAAAATTAGACACCGTCAAATTTCATTCAACATTTCAAGAACCACAAGGAAAGGTATAGTAATCTCTTTATAGTCAGTTTCACTACGATCTATAACAATTACTAATGTAATGAATGAATATTTTATCTTTGTCATAATTTGGCCTTGGTTGCATATTATGTTATTTTCTTATTAGAAATGTGACCGTTATCATTACTGATACGAATTTGACTATAACAGTGGCGTACCCTGAATTTTAATGTTGATGGGCATTTACATATGATGTAGGCTTTAATGTCTGTATTAAATGTGCGTATTTTCAAGTGTTTGTGGACTGCATGTGGAAACTAAAAAGCATTGCGCTTATACCATAGGCTACTGCATGACAGGCTAACATGGAGGCGCCGATGTGATCACTACAGGGTTCCAGATTGCGCATTTTTTGACAAAGTGCGAGTTAGAATTTGTTGTGGTCGCATTTGTGCGAGTGCACGCAGTTAAATTTGCGCGTGCGCAACAGAACGCTGTGGTATCCGTAACTGCTGCAGTCTGTAACTTTTTGTGTTCAAAATGAACAGAATTTATATAATGAACGGGTACATCATGAATCCATTTTCCAAACCGTGTTTTTGTCTTATGTTGAATCACTACGGTACGCCTATAATAAGTGTTTATAGTCTGTCTATTTTATCCTGGGCTTGGAGGAGCACAGTGCCTGTGTGACTCGTCATAGACATTAACAGAGAGTAAACAACACTATTTTATTTAATTTTATTTTCAACTATTAATGTAGCTTCGTGTTCGCCTCCTACATCATCTACCAAAAACCTGACAGTAGCACAGATATGCATATTATATATATATATATATATAGCAAATGTATAATGAATAAGATACATAATATGTATACAAGTTCATCTTTTCTGTGCAAAAATAAATATGTATTGAAAAAATTTACCTCTATTTATTTTAGACTTGACTTGAAACTTATCAGGACTGTGACTTGAGACTTGACTCGAGACTTGATGGTAAAGACTTGAGACTTGCTTGGACTTGAATGTTTGAAATGTTTTATTTGACTCGACTGTACTTTTATTTAATACAAAACTGCGTTCATATTTAATTTTAAAAGGGCTTTTTAAACTTGCTAAGTGCTAAGAGTTATCCAGCCAAGAATAAGCCTAGAACTGCTTTTCTGACAGACCGTCACGGAAAGCACACGCAAACAGGTAGATCCAAGTGCAGTATATTATTTATTAGGGTAAATCCAAATCGTAGTCGTCCAGGCAAGGTTCAAGATCCATATAAACAATCCAACACGAGAAAATAAAACCGAGACAAGTGAGCAACCAGGGGCCTGTTGCACAAAAGTAGAATTAAGACATCCGGGATAAATGACTCAGCTGAGCTCAATGAAGCCAAAACATGTGCGTCCAGGCTTAATTGGTTGCACAAAGACCAAGCCAGGATGAGCAGACACGGATTCATTAAGCCAGGTGAAACCAATCCTGGATAGGTGCGCGCTCACGGCTCACTCAAATAGACCCCGCCACAGATCACAGATTAACTGATTTACCATGGCAACTAGAGCCGCGTACTTTTCCCCGTCGGAAGCACAAATCCTCATGGAGGCATACGAGGAGGTAAAATATATAATTAAGAAGAAAGGCAACACCGCCACAGTGATAAAGCAAAGAGAAAAAGTGTGGCAAGTAGTGCACAATTACACACTCACCGCTCCGCTGAAACATCACAATTACAATTCAAATATTTAATTTACATCTCCAAAAACGCATTTGTACTGTAATTATGAAACGGTTAAATTTTTTATTGAAATGCACTGCAGATATGAGTGAAATTGTGTAAAGTAACTCCATCACACTGTATAAAGCTATGATAAATTATTATTAAAGCCTTACATTATTATTTAACGTTACTACGCTCAGTACGGTTTAATCTTAGCCGTTGTACTCTGCTTCTTATGTTGCCCACCGTTTTTTTTGTGTTTCTCCTGCTTTTATTAATGTAAAGCTGCTTT
Source organism: Phoxinus dragarum (assembly GCA_033366665.1). Lineage (NCBI taxonomy): Eukaryota > Metazoa > Chordata > Actinopteri > Cypriniformes > Leuciscidae > Phoxinus > Phoxinus dragarum. The sequence goes on along the minus strand of JARPMJ010001572.1, from coordinate 70,545 downwards.
GACAGAATGAAACAATTGTGAAAAGTGCTAGGCTATATAAATAAAATTTAATTTAATAAATAGATGAGCTATAATAATAATCACTTTAATTTATATAGCGCCTTTCAAAGGACCCAATGTCGGTTGCTCACTGCACTGCAAAAATGTATTTCTTACTTAGTATTTTTGTCTTTTCATTATCATTTGTCTGTTCAGTTGATGTGTATGGATTTGTCCTGCATTTATTTTAGTGTGCAGACATGCAGGGTGTGTTATATTACAGACCTTTGAATGTGTATGTATCATTTTGTATAATATGCTTTGATTCTGTGCTTTCCATCTTGTAGAGTCACTGTGACTTCAGTTTCGAAAAGGAGCTGATGGTTTACCTGCTTTGTTTTGTCCTTATTCAATAAAGGAACATAATGTTACACATTGTGTTTTTATATTCATATGGAATGTGTATTTGTTTATATGAGTACTAGGGCCACACTGAAGAAAAAGGATAAAGTCATACATTTATGAGGCTGGTTCTTTCTGCAGAAAAGCTACATATTCTTTTTACAGTTTTGATACTTATGACAATGTGATACTTAATATTCTGGCACATCAGCATGTCTTTGTTTATGAAACCATACTGAAGTACAATTTCACGAAATGCCCCACATCTGTCATTTTAACAACTGCCCTCCTTTAAAACAACTGGTTACAATATTATGACTTGTCTTTTTTTCCCTCTGTGGCCCTAATATTCTATCATTTTATATATAGCCTTATAGTCTATAGGAAACTGTAAATTGTCTTATGATAGCAACATCATCTAAAAATCATTATTTAGCCAAAATGATTGAAATTAATGATCACAAACGTTTAAATAATGACAGTGGGTCTAGTTATATGTGATAACAATGTATAGTGAGCAGTGAAATAACTATTGGTTTCCATTTGTGGTGACTGCTGACTGACATTAGGGATGAGATTAAATAGATCCTGGAATTTAGCCTGGTCTGGAGCAGGCTAGCTCCACAGAATAAATCTCCATGGTAATTTATACCATAACATATCCTCCTGCCCCCTATCCAGCTTTAGTGCAACCGGATTACGGATCAATTGAGCCAGGATCACCAAGATATCCTGGCTTAATTCCTTATCCTAGTTTTGTGCAACAGGCCTCAGATCTCAGAGGTGTTGTGACATTCAACAACGACTCTGTAACAACCACTAAAACAGACAGGGTATAAATACACACGGAACTAACAATCATGATGGGGAACAACTGGGTACAATGAACAGTGATGATGAGTGCAGACAAGAATTGTGGGGAATGCAGTTCATAATGTGGATGACACCGTGGGGAAGAGGACCTCTAGTGGACACCAGAAATACACAAACCAGACACTGTGACACTGATATAATGACATAAATAGGGATGCACCGATACTGATACCAGCGGTGTCAGTCCAATACTGTGCCAGATACAACCGCACCCGATACCACTTTTAGGGGTCGTTCACACATTGCGTTTTTTGCGCGTGCAAATTTGTTATTTCAAATGTAGATGCATGGCTTATAATAAAAACTATATTTTCCGGACGTGCCTATTGCAGCAGCGAGATGAAGACATCTCAACAGGTCATGTGACAAAAAACAACTATTGTTTATTTTTAGGTCATTTTATCTAATGTTATCTAACAAATGGAATCTTATTCTAAAGTATTTTTAATACTACAGTTTCCATCTTTGTAACCGTGATATACACTTTAAATACATTTATATGTATATAAATTTATATATGTATATAAATTTATTTATATAAGTTCATCTAAATTAAGCTTTGGTACCGAGAACGGTGGATTTTCACTGGTATTGGTACCGAAAATTTTAATTTTGGTACCGTGACAACACTATTACAGCCAATATCAGCATTTCCTCCATATCAGCATTTGAACGAGTGACTCTGGATGGGAGTTTATCACGTTACTTCACCACGTGACAGCAGCAAGCAGGCTCCTGAAAGTTCAGATTTTTCAACTCGGGCGTCAGACGCGAATTCGCTTCAAACACGTGAATGCACAAAAAGCACCAAATAAAATCACTTGCACGTATCACGCCAGACGCTCAATTTACAAATGACGCGAAATCGCGTGCGCCACGCTAAACGCGCCACAGGACCTCCAGAGGCGCGTAAACGCGTCTTTACATTGACTTAACATGGAAATCACACGCTCTATTCGCGTTTGGTGTGAACGCAGCATAAGGACTGCATCACCATCATACGCCTTGTGCATCGTCAAACACATTGTAACCTCTCAAGTGTCCATCCACTTTACAAAGAGAAGCTTCCCGTCTCTGAGTCTTAATGTGGTTCCACTTTGGGCTCCACTGATGTCATTTGACTTTGTTCTGGGGAAGCCCCGCTGGTTGGTGCGTATTGTGCCACACGCCAGAGTCTTCTTAGTGAGCAGATCCATAAAAAGGCACGGGCTTGTGTAAAAGTTGTCCATAAACAGCTGGTAGCCTTTGCCGAGAAGTGACAGATCCAGGAGCTGCATGAAAGAATCATAACTGAGCCCTTTTCCAGTGGCCAGGGAAGATTTGCCTTCATAGACGAAGAAGTTCCATGTGTAGCCACAGGCAGAATCAGCCAGCACGTAGAGTTTGTAGCCCCACTTGGTCGGCTTGTCTTTCATGTACTGCTTGATACCGATTCGCGCCCTTGAAGCCACCATCCTCTCGTCCACTGCTAGCTGTCTGTCTGGATTGAAGAATGTTTTGCATGCCGGGATGATGTCGTTGCACAAGGGCTTGATTTTGAAAGGTCTGTCGTAGGCTGGAGACCCTTTTTTTTCTTGAGTTGTCTCGATCATCCTCAGGATCGCAAAGATGCAGGTTCCAAGAAATGGCATGAAATCTGGACCTCGACATAACTGATTTTGGGGAGGGCAAGCAGTAAATTTCTTTACCAGACCAGTAATCGATGGTATTTTTGGCACTGAGGAGCCCCATGTAGATGACAAGTGTATGAATACAGTTCCTGTGCATTCAAAGGCAACCAAAGGAAACATTTTCCAGCCTCCGACCTCATTCTTGCAAAGGTGTTTGTGTTCTTCACAATGGTGTCCACCACAGAGCCTGTGAAGAAGAGCTGCAAAGGGGAATAGATCCTGTTCCTGTCCATCACAAGCTGTGCTCCTGGGTTTCGTTTTGGAAGGAAATTTGGTAGCGCAGGCACCTCATCCTCCACACTGCAGTCATTCCAACTTTCTGTGCCATCATTCACTGACATTGCTCTTGCTGACCTTTTTGTCCCCTGTCCAGAATGAGACCTCCCTCTGTTTTGTTTGCTGGGAGTTCCTTCACAGAATCACCAGTAGAGGATGTGTGCTGGTGGGAAGTGGACAACCTCCTTGCTTGGCAGACTTGCTGGCTGCCATTCTTCATCCCGGTCTAGACTGCAAAACAAAACAAATGTATAAATCCCCATTGCAATCCAGAAATACATGCTAAAATTACATGCACAAAACAATTCAAAAATACACGTAATAGTTACAAGAATATAATTCGCTTAACCTGTTAGCCAGCACGAGGACGCTGACGCATGAAATCGTTCTTTGTTTAAATAGTTCTAAGTTACTATTAGATTTAATGTTATTACCTTGACAAGCTATACATCATTAAAAATATCTACGACTCAAGTTTCAGTATCTAACCACTATTTTATTCTGAGAAACTTGTAGTGACAATTATGTCTTAAGTTGTCTCAGAAGTTATGTAATGAAAAAATGAGTCGATACCTTTAGTATGAATTATGAGCATCAGACGCTCTCATTCAGAAAAAAACTGCTGTTTGGTCGTTTGTGCATTTTTCTGCACAAAAAAATGTGCAGAATTAGAGAAATATTGATAGATTCTCATAGGTTTCTCATAATACTATTTATTTAAGTTATACCCAAAATGGGCCGATGTAATCATTATGAGCGCTGGTCTGGATACTCTGATGTACTCTGATGTACCGTGTTTTCAATTCACACTGGCAGCCTGAGGGCGTCCTATGCACATTTTGTCCATATATGGTACACATGAAGAAGAGACATATCATGTGACATTCCAGGACATTCCCTGACAAAAATAAAGTTTCCAGAGATCGCTGTAACATGCAGATAAAAACGTTTTGGAGACAACATGATTGCAACGATTTATGATTTATCTTTGTTCTTAGAGCCATGTCAGGTATTTTCATAATAATAGATTATATTTACACTGCAATGCTAACCAATACATACTTTATGATTGTGCAGAATACTATATAATTTCTGTCTGATTTTTTTTTAATCCGAAGCTAAATCAGATCACAGAAGGTTATTTAAAACACTCGACTTGCGTTATAAAGTAAGTTTGGAGCAAATACATGGTTCATAAATTTTTGTGTATTAATGGTGTGCTAAGCTAACATGCTAGCTAGCCCTAAGATGCACCTGCCACCTAGCTGTTATTTTTATGAAATGTTTTAAATAGGAATGCTTACTGAAATGTTTATTTTTTTAAATAATGGGATTTGATACAGTTTCAAATGTGAAGTGATTACTTTGATAAAAGAAATTAGGGATTGAAACAGCGTGAATATCCAGTCGTTAGTAATTATAATGAACGCATAGAAAAGAATAATTAGAGCCATAACCAGGCTGGAAAGGTGTGAATGTGTGCAGGGGAGACTGAAACTGAATGGGGCTCGTTTGCACCACGAGACAATACACTGAATGGATGCATTAGGGATTGTTTGCACCACAAAACAATAGAGACAATAGACTGAATAGATGCTAATAGATGACAATAAACATCAGTTTGCATTTTAGAGTCTAATCAAAATAAAGTCATATGACATGATCTTGAAAAAACATTTAATAAAATACAGAGTTTTAGACTTATCTTCAAATTTTAAATATAACATGGTCAGACATGTGGCTTTAGCTGCAGTGCATTTCTAGATTGATACAATGTCAACTTCAATTTTATTTTCATGAAGATATTTCATAAAAATACATTTCTAATAACGTTAAAAAAATTGTCATTATGAAAATAATTGATTCTAAATTTACAATAAATTGCCAAGTGTCTGCTTTCAAATGAGATCATACTTCAATTCAATTCAATTCAAATTTATTTGTATAGCGCTTTTCACAATACATATTGTTTCAAAGCAGCTTTACAGAAAATGCATTTCAGAAATGTACATACAAAAATACAGTTAGTTAATCATAAATTTAGGGCATAACATATCGCCGGCGTTGGGTCGTCTCGTCGTCTCTTTGGGGCATCTGAAGTCTCCATGAGGGGCTGGATACGTAACTGGAGCTGACGAACTCTATTTGAGTTATCTCGGGACAGGCGTCCCGAGATAACAACAAAAGAAGGCAGATACTTGTGCTTTTAGTGCAAATGGTTCGTATCCGTTTAGGTTTGCATATGCCATTTCTGGGAATTTTTTTGAAAGTGGGGATGCTGGCTAACAGGCGAATATTGTTGGTTAATAGTCAGTCCTTATATATTGTCAAATGCAGGTCTAGATTTTTGATGTTTTGTTATGGTTTGTGGGGACACTGATTTGAAAGGATTCTGTGGAGTTAAATTAATTTTTTAGTTATTGTAATGTGCTTGCTCTGTTTTTATCTAGTTTTCACTGTGTTTAGGTTCTGTTTTCTCTGTCCATGTCATTTTGACCCAGTTTTGTGTCTGATTAATGATTGCGTTCACCTGTTCTGTTGATTATCTCATACGTTCTCCTTGTTATTTAAGCACAGTGTTCCTTCCCTGTTTTTTTGTACACATGGACACATCACAGCTAATCTAATATTTATAAAAAATATCTAAGTCAAATCCCATTTCATTATCAAAGTAATAAAATAAAATTAAAAAACAGTATATGCAGTATAAGTCTCAGTCAGTCACATTTTGAGAACCGTCTCTTTCCCCACAGAAAGCACGATCCTTCAGGTCATCTAGTCAAGGATGGTAGGAGCAATGTTATCATAAAACATGTTCTGAGGTTTTTAGGGGCAATTATATATATACAAAACTCATGTTACCCTTACTCAAAATCAACTCTAACAATTACTATTAATGACTTATCAAATAAGTAATAAAGTGCTGCACAACCATATACATAATATATACATCTCCATTTCACCAAACAACTGTTTACAGAAGAAAAGTTTATAAAAAGGTACGTAAATGAGGGGGAAAAAAATGTCACAATATAAAGCATTATAACCTAAATGTTCTTCCAGAAGTTTGTGTTTGGATGGGTTTCTCACAGCTCTGTGCCTTCAGACTGTATTGGTGGGCTGTTTATTGAATGATATTTTGACTTCTTTACATTTGGCCTGGGAATACTGCTGTTTGTTTTGCACTTCACATTTTGTTAGGCAATTCGCATTTGTTTCAGATTCATCTTCTAAATCTGAAGAGAGGAGCAAACTTGAAAGCAAAAAAGACAGTGAACAAAAGGAGAGACAGTCTGTCCTTTGTCACGTATTAACTATCGGCCCATTCATTACAGAACGCCTCGTCACATTTCTTGATACACTGAATGAAAGACTGAAGAAGAGAGAGGGCTGTAGAGGCCTGGCATTACTCTGTATGTCATCATTTGGGACAATGTTGCCTTCCACCACTCTCGCCTTGTAAACAAATGGTTTGCAGAACAGCCCCGTATGATGATACAACTCCTCCCTGCAAACTAGCATTTTCTTAACCCAATTGAGGAGTTCTTCTCTGTTTGGAGATGTACGATCACTGACCATATGAGCATGTTTCACTCTGAATGCTTCTTCAATCTTCATGTTTCACTCTGAATGCTTCTTCATGTAATAATAATAATTCATTCAATTTGTATAGCGCTTTTCTCAACACTCAAAGCGCTTTACATGGAAGGGGGGATCTCCTCAACTCCCACCACACACCAGCTTACTAGTGGAGAGGAGACAGTGATGAAGCCAATCAGTTTATGAGGATGATTAGGAGGCCATGATGGACAGATGCCACTAGGCAAATTTGGCCAGGATGCCGGGGTTACACCCCTACTCGTTTCGAAAGACAACCTGGGATTTTTAATGACCACGGAGAGTCAGGACCTCGGTTTAACATCTCATCCGAAGGACGGGGCTCTTTGACAGTCAGAGGTGGAAAGTAACTAATTACGAATACTTTCGTTACAACTACTTGAGCAGATTTTTGGATTTTTTTTCTACTTTCTACGACACCAATTACAGTAATGAGACAGAAGCAGCAAGAGCCATGAAAGACAAAAGCTGAAAAGCATAATTTACCATGATTTTACATTCGTCTCATTTACATTTGTATTCCCACACACCAAAAAGCAAAAGAGATTCATTTTAAACAATTACCTTGTTTAATTCGTACTTTTTTAAGGGTACGATTTAATTTTCACCAAAATAATTATCTTTTAATTTCATGTCCAATCATCAAGTTTTTTTTACAATCGCTAGGACACTTTTTAAAACTCTTCACACAGTTCGCAAAAAACAACTTTCAGCTTCACAGCAGTTAATTTCACATTCATAATGCACTAAAACTACCAAAACACTTTCTTTATGTCTCAAATCAACTCATTCTTCCAGAACACTAGCAAAGGTTTTCTCCCAACAAAAACACTTACATCAGACAGCATTATACAGTGTTTTGTGTGTGTAAAATTTCTTTACAAAACAATATAGACACTCAGCTGCTTATAATTCACTGCAGTTATATGGTCCATGTTTACATTACAGTACACAATTCCTAAGTTTTCCCTTTTGAATGGATGGTAATGAATTGAAAGACGAACACTTGTGACTTAAGTATTGAGAAATGTGTCCTAGCGATTGTAAAAACAAATTAATTTCTAACAAAGGCACATCAAAAACGAATATTGCCTGAACTTTTAACTGAGAGAAATTACATCCTATGTATGTTTAGTCCAGTATGTTTAGGTAAAGTTTCCTGATCTGAGCGAAAACTCAACCAACTCCATCCTTGAAGAAGCTGTGTGTGTTTGTCACCCTTTTGCTACAGGACCGGACGTGTGAGCTGAGCAAGTGGCAATCAGAATCATGAATGGTGACGTAGCTTAGTGATTGTGTTAAAGTATATTTGCTGCTGTATTGATGATGTACGAGAACGGTCTACGAACTCCTTGTGAGTGTTGAATCTGTTGATGGAAAGTTTGATGCATGCTCAGAACCACTGATTTGAAACAAAAGATTCGTAAAGGTTTCGAAGCTTCATGATGCATGTTTCAAAAGTGTCCATCACTAGTAACAAGTAGTCAGTGAAATATAAGAAGTGTACACCCTTCTGTATATTCAAGAACGTAATACCTGTTAAACTCTTAAACCAGTGGCATTGTTATACTACTCAAGAATTATTTAAACGTAAGCTAATTAAATTAACTTAAAAATAAATGAATATACACAATTGTATGTGGCAAATATGGGTGGTGTGCTGGGTCCGTCAGATTGTTGTAGTTTACAAATTTATTAGCAAGAACAATTAGAACAATGAAAGTAATGATGCAGAAGGATCAAGAGTATCAGAGACAAAAAAAAGACACCATGATTTTACAGCTTCAAGTCACACTTTTACAAGACAATTATTTTGGTGTAATTATTTAGCCTTAAAAAGTCAGCAGAATGGTAAATGTTTAAATTAGTCTCTTTTGTTTTAGGTGTGTGGAATACAAATGTAAATTGTGAGGCTTTTCAGCTTTTGTCTTTAATGGCTCTTGCTGCTTCTGTCTCATTACTTTAATTGGTGTCGTTGTTGATGCTGATCAATACCTGAGTTTAGTGTGAATGAATGGATGAAGGTGTGACTCTTCCTGATGTCTATGATAATCACTGCTATAGTTGAGCTGATTGGATTAGAGCTTGTGAACGTTCCTGTAACTGCTTACATCCTTTACGTGCTTTGTTTGTTTAATCTTCACCTGTAAGGACGGCCTCCTGAAATCTGTATAAAACCACAATGTTTCACTGCTTTAGTTACACTTGAAGACGCAGCACTACTGGTGAAGCGACTGAGATCCACGTGACACTGTTATAAAGATGGAGTTTATTAAAGAGGAGAGTGAAAACATGAAGATTGAAGAAACATTGAAACATGAAGACGTGAAGATTGAAGAAACAATCAGAGTGAAACCTGAAGACGTGAAGATTGAAGAAACATTCAGAGTGAAACATGAAGATACTGGGGAACAAACAGGTTGGTTTCATTCTCAAAGCTGAACTCAGTCATTTGATCCTTATTAAAATGTCCAGCTCTACAGAAATGAATGATTTTAGATGAATGTCATACGAGTGTCCTAATTAATGAGTTTTTATTTAATTGGGTGGGTTACATGGTAAATGCTAACGCTGCCTTTAACCTGAGAAGATCCCACTTCCAAGTTGGACATTCGATATTACGACACATTAAGAAAAATAATACAGAAGTAGCCCAAACTAATTATTATGTGCAACATTAAACCCAAATTAACATCTAAGTGAAACGTATTTAAAACCATTATATCTCTTATTTATGCAACTGTATCTAATAAAAACATTAATTTGGCATAAACCGTGAAGTTTGAGAGTTGTCGCTAAGCTCTTCTGTACAAATCCTCTTAATTATATTTAAAAAACATATGGAAGATTACAATAACTTTTGCAAAAATCATTCATTACTACTTTTCTGTCTCTTTAGAAAAAGGCACAATAACAACTACAATCAACAGAAGAACATTCGTCATACCACAAGGTAACACATGCAATATTAATGAACAAAATATAATCATAATTCATATAGTGAACACAGTAAAAGCAAGTATGTCTTCTCTCTCACAGGTCTACAGGTCTGCTTCCTCACAGACTCAATGTGTCGGGATATTGAGGACTACTTTCCAAATGCTCAATGCTGGGTTCATCCAGACACAACGCTCCTGAGATCCGTTCAGCAACACATACAACACTTTGAGAAACTACACAACTACACAATAGTGATTCTCCACATAGGAACAAACGACATCGCAAGTGGAGCGCCTGCATCGACTGTCGTCCAGCGAATGAAAACTCTCACAGCAAGAATCTCATTGGTCAATCCACACGTTCTGTATTTCGCAATCAGCGCTATTTTACCACGAGTGAATGACGACTCAACACTGAAAACTACAATCAAACAATGCAACAGCTTGATTCAACACTGGACTTCACAAACAAGAAATATTCTATATCTAAACACTTCAAAAGCATTTCTCAAAAATGGAAAAATTATCCAAAACCTGTACAAAGATGATGGAATTCACCTCAATCAAGAAGGAAAACACAAACTTTTTTCATACTTTCAGCGTTTCCTCTGGCACTTTTGCCAGTTTCCACCGCGTGCAAAACATAGTTAAAACGTCTCATGAAAATCTTTCAACACAAACTTGACTTGTTCAATAGATTTGTGAAGCAATTAAATCAAGTTAACTTAACAAAACCTCACATATCTTCCTGCACTTCATCTTTACCAACACAAAAACTGCAACAAAGTGACGAGTGCGTAGCACATTTGGCCTTTACCATTGTTTAAACTAGTTTATTTTGAAGTTTAATTTGGTTACTTTCCACATTAATGTTATGAATATCAACTGTACACATGATATGCACATAATAAAACTATATTTTGATTCTAATTAGAGTTCTGGGTGTTTTAATTCTTTACATTATTCACAGATAGACAGTAGATAGCTATTATATATATATATCCAATGCAACCTACACAGTGCATAACTTAAGACAGGACAACTGAACACTGAAAACACAAGAACTTAGGGTACATTTAAACGACAATGATATGCATAAAATGGAGAAGTTTTTCCTTTTGAGGTTTTTGCGTAAAGGCGACACCATTGTCAAAACAATCCACTTTGACACAGATCCGCGAAAAACGACTAAAAACCCTGTATTCAGCTGCCAGGCCATTAGATGGCGATAAAACACTAGACTGAACTCGTAATACGGATGTGCATGACGTCATCGTCTTCAGAGATTCACGTTTTTGTTGTTTACATGGAGACCTACGGTGGCCGAGAGAGCTCAACGCGCTGCAACTGAAGAAAACACATGCAAATAGAAAAAAAACACATGCAAATAAAAAAACACACACATGCAAATAGAAAAAAAACACCCGCAAATTAAGAAAATCTTCATCCGTTTCGCAACACACATGTGCTCCAAATAGGGCATAGGGATGCTCACGAGCCAATTAGCGCGCCCCAGCCGGGTTCGTCACTTATTTGGTTCCCCTGGAAAAATTTCCGTTGTGGTCTGTGTTATTTGCAGCGCGTTTCTGTATTTGATTGTGTTGTGAACTTTTGCAGCGCGTTCCTGTATTTGGTTGTGTTGTGAGTATTTGGAGCACACGTGTTGTGAAACTGATGAAGATGTTTTCTTAATTTGCGGTGTTTTTTTTCTATTTGCATGTGTTTTCTTTAGTTGCAGCGCGTTGAGCTCTCTTGGCCACTGTAGAGACCGCATTCAAAAAGCTTGCATTTTCAAAACTTTGCATTTTCAGGCACCCAAAACGCCGTTGTCGTGTAAACGGCCCCTTAAATAATAAGGGAAATTAGGTAATTTATCACACACAGCTGAAGGAAAAACGTCTCAGGTTACGTATGTAACCCTGGTTCCCTGAGAGGGAACGAGACGCTGCGTTGAGACGCGGTGGGAACGCCTTGCGTGATTGCGTCGTGAAGCACATCTAAAATCAGTCCAATGGAAACGGGAGACGTCATGGGCGGGTGACGTCACCGACCAGGAAGCTATAAAGCACTCCCGCGATCAGAGAACACTAGCTTTGAAAAAAGCCTGAAGCAAGATGATCACAGGTATGCAGGGAGTATGGCAAAGCAACGCAGCGTCTCGTTCCCTCTCAGGGAACCAGGGTTACATACGTAACCTGAGACGTTCCCTTTCAAGGGAACTCGAGCTGCGTTGAGACGCGGTGGGAACCCTATACCCACGACGCCATATGACAAATGCCTGTACTGTATGAAGACCATGCGCACACTAGAAACAAGCCCCCTAGACCCTGGAGTGGAGTCTAGGTCCAAGTCATAAAAAATAGACAACTGTATGCGGTAAGGACATCCTGCCGCATTACAGATGTCGTGGAGAGAAACTCCTGAATTTAAAGCCCAGAGGCAGCCATACTCCTAGTAGAGTGGGCCCGGACAGCCAAAGGTGAAGGCTGTCCAGCCGCTACATAAGCAAGTGAGATAGCCTCAACTACTCGCTTGCTCAATATCTGTCTTTAGCTTTTCCTGATTAAGGTGGAGGACAGAAGGCCTGCAGCACAAATGACCCGCAAATTGAGTAGGGACCTAGGAATACAACCCGGCCTGGGGTGAAGACTACCACCATACCAGGTGCAAATCCAAGTACGTGCAGGCCTCAGCCTCATGTACCACGGAGAAGATGAAATAAGGATCTCTCCTCAGAGATAACCCAGCAAAGAAACATACATTGCAGAAATCAAGTACTGTACCATAGGGCAGATAGCAAGATTCAGAAGGTGTTCTGCACACCAGGCAGAGAACAGTTTACATTTCAATTTTCAGTCTTCTCGTGGAGGGAGCTAGACTGGAGTAAGGTCTCCACGACCTCAGTCGAGAGACCTGAATCTATGAGCTGGGCCCCCTCAGAGGCCGAGCCCACAGTATCCATGACTCCAGATGAGGGTAACTCCCGGGAGCAGAGATATCGGGAAATGCGTACAGGTGTAGCCTCGACCACACCTAATACATCGCATCCAGTCCAAGCGGAGCTGGATGCGTCAGGGATAACCACAAAGGCAAAGTTTTAACCGAAGTTCTCCCAAAGAAGCTCCACCACCTCGGGGTGAAGTCTCCATTCCCCGGGCCTCAGCCCCTGCCTCAACAGGATATCTGCTCTGATATACGAGACCATCAGTGTGTTGTCCGGGAGGACAGGCACATGGTGACCTCTCGGTTCTGACAGGAAGTATTGAGACTCTCGGAATACCGCCATCACTTCTAGCCAATTATGTGCCAAAAGGAGATGGTCCTGCCAAAGACCCTTCGCCGAATGACCACTCATGATCACCCCCCACTTGTGAGGGAAGCATCCGTCGATAGCATAAGCGTCAACAAGAAGCCCCCAACACTGGGCCTGGGCGAGAAACCAAGGTTCTTTCACATGACCGAGGCACGTAGGCATAGCCGCGTGACCTTGATCATGCGAAAACGGATTTCCCCTCGGAGAAAACCCCTTGGTCCTGAGCCACCACTGCAGGGGTCTCATGTACAGAAGGCCAAAAGTAATTACGTTGGACGCAGCTGCCACAAGACCCAACAGTCTGAAACTGTTCCACAGTGAGTGACTGGCCTAGTTTTACCCCATTTACGGCGAATCATTTATAACACCTGGAAAAGTGGTCCTCTGAGCTGGGAGGAGCACACTCTTCTTGGCGTTGAGTCGCAACCCCAACATCTTAAATGAGACAGAACGACATCTCGATGCCGAACTGCTATCTGCTCAAATTGAGCTAGGATCAACCAATCGTCGATAGTATAATACGCAAATGCGCTGGAGTCTCAGAGGAGCCAGAGCTGCATCCACGCATATTGTAAAGGTGTGGGGTGATAAACCTAGGCCGCACGGAAGAACCCGATATTGGTATGCTTCGCCCCCGAAAGCAAACCTCAGGAACCTCCTGTGATGAGGATGGATAGATAAGCGTCCTTCACGTCTATTGTGACAGACCAGTCCCTCGGGCTGAATCTGTGACACAATCATATTAGCGTAAGCATACTATGAACATGAGATTCTGAAACCTGCCGTTTAATTGACGCAGGTCTAGAATAGGACGCAACCCCTCATCCTCATTCGGAACAATGAAGAAGCGGCTGTAAAACCCTGACTGTCTGCTGGGAGGAGGAACCCCTTCTATAGCTCCTTTTTGCAAAAGTGTCAGCACTTCCTGCTCCATAACCAGAGCCTGCTCGAGGTCCACCACTGTGGGGAGGACCCCTAGAAATCTGGGCGGACGAGAACCGAACTGAATTCTGAACCCTTTTCTATAGTGTGCAGGACCCACTGAGAAATATGTGGCAGTAGTTTCCACGCTGCCAGAAATTCTGCTAAGGGCACCAGTCTCTCGAGACTGGCCTCTGGATTTGGTTGAACAGTCACTTCAGTGCCCTGAAGCGGCGAACCGGCAGGGAACAACCGAACTGACCGTTCTACGACCCTCCTCGGAGGATCGTTTGGGGACGCTGACACCTCGGTGCCCTGAACGGAGGACCGGCAGGGAACAACCGAACTGGCAGCGCTGCGACCCTCCTCAAAGAGTCGCACCCCAGAGGTCGCCGAGGAGAAGCGATTTCTCAAAACCGTCCCTGCCCCGGAGGAACCTTCAGAAGCCTGATAGCCTCAGCGTCAGGACTTCTTGTCTAAGTTTTACTAGAGATAACGACAGTCCTCAGATCTTGCCTACCTCTAACTATCTTAGCTCCAACGACCCTCCTCGGAGGATCGTTGGAAAGAGCAGGCACCTCGGTGCCCTGAAACGGCGAACCGGCAGGGAAACCGAACTGACTGCTCTACGACCCTCCTCGGAGGATCGTTTGGGGACGCTGACACCTCGGTGCCCTGAACGGAGGACCGGCAGGGAACAACCGAACTGGCAGCGCTGCGACCCTCCTCAGAGAGTCGCACCCCAGAGGGCGCCGAGGAGAAACGATTTCTCAAAACCGTCCCTGCCCCGGAGGAACCTTCAGAAGCCTGATAGCCTCAGCGTCAGGACTTCTTGTCTAAGTTTTATTAGAGATAACGACAGTCCTCAGATCTTGCCTACCTCTAACTGTCTTAGCTCCAACGACCCTCCTCGGAGGATCGTTGGAAAGAGCAGGCACCTCGGTGCCCCGAAACGGCGAACCGGCTGGGAAACCGAACTGACTGCTCTACGACCCTCCTCGGAGGATCGTTTGGGGACGCTGACACCTCAGTGTCCTGAAACGGTGAACCGGCAGGAGAACCGAACTGGCAGCGTTGCGACCCTCCTCAGAGAGTCGCACCCCAGAGGGCGCCGAGGAGAAACGATTTCTCAAAACCGTCCCTACCCCGGAGGGGACCACCCTCAGAAGCCTGCAGCCTCAGCGTCAGGGCTTCTTCTTCCAAGCTAAATTAGAGATAAAACAGTTTTCAGATCTTGCATATCTCTAACTGGCTAGACAGCGACCGCCACCCAGGTCCCTCTCGATTGTGGATGAGCCCGAATGGCGACGCTCTAATTTGCAGCACTTTAAGCTGCGAGGAGCTTTAGTAGGCTGAGACTGCTCCCGCCCAGCAGTCTCAGGAACATTAGATCGGTGAGGAAGACACCTCTGGAACACCGCTGGATAAAATATATCTTCATTTTGTTGAAAGCGAAGCGTTCAGAGAACAGACATTTTTTATATATATTATTATTAGTTTATTTTCTTTTTTCTTTTTCTTTTTTCTTTACATCAGAAAAACTTATATATATATATATATATATATCACTCCGTGGCCACCAGCAGGAAAACAACCGAACTGGCAGCGCTGCGACCCTCCTCAGAGAGTCGCCCCTCACATACATCCATGTCCTTATATAGTTTACCCACCAATGCTGCCTAATAATATTTATCTATTATTTATGACGGCTGGTGGATAACGTCGGGGAAATGATGACGCCGACTCGGGAGAGAGATAGCTAGTAAGCGTCTCTTTAACCCGAGGCACTGTCATACTATGACATTTAATACTCAAAACATTACTTTAGTAGAAGTTTTGGGGATAAACACATAAAATAGAAACCGGTTTATTCCACGATCTCAACTCCTCAGTGTAGAGATAGGAAAAAACGGCAATCCCCGACGAGGAGGCTGAGATATAGAGATTTAATTATATTCTCACTCTCATAATGTTCAGTTGGCCAGAAAACATTTAACTTGGCAATCAGCACAAAATAAAACCTCCTTTTATAAGCTCTTTATACAACAGAGTTATGAGCTGACTTATTTATTTATTCATTGAAAACTCACACACATCTGCTTTATTCATATATATATATAGATAGGCTATACATATTGTTTTTAAACACTAACGATCACCAATTCCTCGGAACTGGAGATCGCAGCACGAGAGTCTCATCGCGGGGAAAAGAAAACGCAGCGCGTGCTTCTCCCCGAGATAAGCCACTGGATTTAACACGTGAAGGCAGAGATAGGGCGCGCCCGTCTCAAACCTCGCTGTTAGATCCATTTGCGCTCCCCAAGATGCGCGTCGCCGTTGTGCCTCGGCAGCAGCGGGACTCGCGCCTCGGGAAGCGCGAACCGAATCGTCCTCCTCGAAGAACGCCCGGCGGGAGCGAGGTGATTAACAGACAACCTCTCGCAACTCAGTCAGCCCCCTCGAGAACTGACTGGGTATGCTCTACTCCCAAACAAGCAACGCAAAGCTGATGCGCGTCCCCAACAACCGAGATAACACGAGGGTAGGGAACAACACAACGTTTTGAATTCTTGTTTCTTCATAATATATATCTAGATACTGAGACAGACAACAATAAATAGACATGGACAGACAGAGAGCGCTTGCTGAAGGCAACAAAGCTAGTGTTCTCTGATCGCGGGAGTGCTTTATAGCTTCCTGGTCGGTGACGTCACCCGCCCATGACGTCTCCCGTTTCCATTGGACTGATTTTAGATGTGCTTCACGACGCAATCACGCAAGGCGTTCCCACCGCGTCTCAACGCAGCTCGAGTTCCCTTGAAAGGGAACTAATCATATTTGGAAAAGTGGGGAAACCAACTCCTTGGATAACCAAGGAGAAGTGGGGAAATTAAACAAAGGAACACATGAGCTAATGAATACAAACTAAAAAGTCCCAGAATAATGAAACTAACAGAACATTCATGAGACATTACACTCCACTCCGGAAAGGCGCGACCTTGTGACAGCGAAGATGAGGGAGGGGGCTTAGGTGGAGGACAAGGGATGGTGATGGTGGAACGACGAGACCCCGGCGGAGTCGAGGGAGGAGCCTAGGTGTAGATTTGCGTTGACAACGCCGGGATGTTCTGGGATCTCTGAAGTAGTCGTGATTCGCCTCTCACAACGTAACATGCTCTAAAAACACCTTATGCGTGCAGAATAATGCAAATAGACTTTTTTTTGTAATCGCGATTAATTGTGTAGCCTATAAAATTTACTCTATTCTTCTCACACTTCCCCAGCCACTTTAAAGTATTTCGGGAGAAGTAGAATAAATTGATGTGTTACTGTTGACAGATACAATTCTCTGAACTGCGTGCTTAGCCGACTAACATTGCAAGCCCATTGTGCATTATAGATCAACTAACATGAATGATCATTATAAAGGTTTCTTAACCCTCTACCGCATGGTGTTGCCATATGGCAACGTACTCTTTCTGTTCATTTCCTTGCCACTGTCTCTTTAAGAAAACATTCTCGTGTTTTTTGTTGGAATGAGAAGACCTTAGTTTAGCCAATGATGTGCTTTGGTTAAGTCACATGACATGCAGGTTTTTTTTCTGGCGCGATTTATGACAGACTGCGTCTCTTGTCGGTAGTTTCTGAAAGCAAATTTAAACGTCATTCAGAAACAAGGACCAGCCCATATCACAAACACACAAAAAACGGAAACTTCACCTCAGGTAAGTTATGATGACATATTCACCACTCAAAAAAGTTTTTATGAAATTAGTTTTTGGTAAATCGATCAAATGTCTGTGTTGTCAAGCGGCAACACTGTGCGATAGTGGAATGACATTATTGCAATAGTTTAGCTAGCCAGAAAGGTCAGCTGCAATCTGTTAAGCTGTAACAATAACAATATTAATGCCAGTGATATAATGTTTATTAGTCATATGTTAAGGACTGCCTAGGCATTTGTATTATGGAAAAAAATCATCTAATTTACATGGCATTTTTACTTTTGATTAGATACAGTATGAATACAGATATATCAGATATACAGATATATGTGTGTGTGAGATGGGTAGGTTTAGGGCTAGGGTTAGTGTAAGAGGAGAGAATATACAGTTTGTACAGTATAAAAACAATTAGGAGTCCCCACAAAGATAGTGAACCAGACATGTGTGTGTGTGCGTGTGTAGGTTTGTACTTGTGCAGAAAGTGACAAAGAGACAGAGTTATGGGTCAGGTCAAAGAATAAGTCCAGAAATCAAATCATCCGTAGATTTCTACATGTTTTTCACATAACATTAATGCATGTTTGCTTATGTTTCATTAGATCAAGAAGAGGTTAGAGCTGCCCAGTGCCCACCATTCCAAAAGAAGCCGTTCCAGGATGGAATGTTGAATTTCCATGAACTGCAATGTTTTTATGTAAATGTTTTTATGTCAATGTTGTATGATACATGATGAACATTATTATATTTGTTACTAACTGTATACATTTGCAATTGAATAATATTAATAAAAAAAAATATGAAATTCAAAGAATATAAAGCATTATTCAGTTAAAAAGAATGGAATAAATAGAATCAGTTGGAAGGATCATTTGTTGGAAAGTATGTATAAGGTGTTGTTTATAAGTACTGTGTTAAAGCTTATTATAGCACAAATTGAATCAACACAAACAACA
Source organism: Phoxinus dragarum (assembly GCA_033366665.1). Lineage (NCBI taxonomy): Eukaryota > Metazoa > Chordata > Actinopteri > Cypriniformes > Leuciscidae > Phoxinus > Phoxinus dragarum. The sequence continues at coordinate 51,876 of JARPMJ010001572.1, read as the reverse complement.
AAAATATTAACTATAAGTAAATTTACACTTATTCTAAGTCATTTCCACTATTGTATGTTGTTGCCATATGGCAACATATCATAAAGTACCTTAGAATAATATTTTTTCCCAAAAAAAAATCTACAGCACTTCAAGTTAAGCCATTCTAAGAAAAGAAAAAGAGTCAAATATTTTTTTTTATAGGTCTAGCATAATGCGTGCGGTAGAGGGTTAAATGACAACACACATTCTCTTATGTATTTAAAGGTAGGGTATGGGATTTGCAAAACGGCCGGCAGATTTTGAAAATACACAAATCAAATAGTCCTACCTACTTTCCTCCAACCGTGATTAGTAGTAAATCGTCATCACCTGCTTTCAGATGGAGCGGCATTTACTACAGTTGATTTACGATTTACTACTAATCACGGAACCGGTTTTACTGACGAGATGCGCATGAGAATTGCCCCAGCTCTATGTTCTTTATTCACCTCCAAAAAAAAAGGGTTGTAGTTACTAGTTTCACAAATGCCTGAAGGCGCATGATTTTAAATTCAGTACATAAGAAAATACAGACTTATTTAAGACGTGAACATATGCATCATTGCACTGTGCATGTGCCCAAGCTATTTTTGAACCTGATTGATAAATTAATGGGATTCTAGATAACCGATAACATCATGGTTATGATTCCAATAAACGTGTAACTCGCACTGTTGTTGTGCAGAAATAGTGATGACCAAACTGTTGGCTATTATTTATTGCTTCTAAAATATTGTCTTGGAACTCCTGATGTGTGCCATGGTGTTTTGTTGGGATAGTTGGGATGCAGACAGATTAAGCATTGACAACTGGATAGCATGTGTTGCGATGACACATCACAATATTGGTCAAATTCGATGGAGATTTTAAAACCCTCTCTTTGTGATGCAATTGGTGGAATAGGTTCTTGTCCCTTAATCCAGGGGTTCTTAACCTTTTTGATGTCGGGGCCCAAATTTTACAGTACAAAGTGGCCCAGGGCCCATCCAAATATTAGCACTGTATTGGTTTATTGATCTCACCCTTGGTATGATTTGTATTCAATAACTAAATGAAATCCACTTGCAGTTTAACAGTTTATTATTCATGTGTATGTAAACCTGCACATACAAGATGCCAAACACACAACAATTCATGGAACATCAAAATTCAAGAACCAATTTAAAGGCTCAAGTCAGGTATATTAACACAAAAATCAGTTAGATTTCATGCGATCCTCATTCGGCTCGCTGCACCGGGCATAATGCGAAACCGGAAGTGTCTACTGCACACTCGCTGTTCGGAAATCAAACATCCCGGCCACGTCCAACTAGCCAATTGTAACTGTCTCGTGGATAACAGTGGTCATTCTGCTGTCTTCAATTGATAACTTGTTTGGTTCTGCGGCCCTCGCGGCCCACAGGTGAAAAACGTAATGTTTTTTGCGGCCCTCCAGGTGGCGATCACGGCCCACGCTTGGGCCGCGGCCCTATGGTTAAGAATAGGTGCCTTAATCCACTGGAAAATGTTACTCCAATCACCTTCATGCTCTTTTAAAAAGGTAAATGTGTGTTTTTCTCTCATACTATGGATGTACATTTAAAATCTTTATCAAGTGCCAAGGCACAAAAAGCTTCAGGCAGGTCTCACTATGTTGTGTCAGTAAGTCATGGCCAAAATGCCGGCTGACTATTGGCTTTCAGCATCACATGCATGCATTGTGTTGCTCACGTGAACAGCGAAGAGACTGACACGGAAGAGAAGAAATCTCAAGAGATTGCAGAACTCAAACATGAATGCATGAATTCAAAACAATGATGTTTAATAAACAAAGCTTGTATTCAAATGGTCAATCTTATCTGGGGCCTGTACCATGAAGCCGATTTAGGTGGCTAGCCAGCTATGTTTCAGCTTAGTTTCAGCCAACCCTGGGTTTTAGGTACTATGAAAGTAGCTCGGCTTTAATCGGTGTTCGTTGCCATGGTATCTTACGCAGCACGGCTAACCTGCTCCGGGGCAGGTTAAGTTCTGGATTCGAGATCTCAGACTGAAGTTGACCAATCAGCTGTGAGCAAAGAAACATATAGGTGACGTAACTAATTCCCAGTGTTTGTTGCAATGGCTTTAAATTTTCTTTCAAATCCTGTGGACATCTCAGCGCAAATTGTTAGACGAGCACATCGCAGAGAAAGAGTTTTTAGCCGGACAAAATCCCCTTGCCTTTCCTGATAACAAGGAATATCTTATCTTTGCGAACTTCTTGAGCCGCACATAAAGAATTTAACACGTCAAATTCATTACTGTACCGCAAATGGTATTGTGTTGCGTTTTTTTGCAAGTGGTACATACTTGCACCATCGGTGACGCACAGAATCTAGGGGTTTGTCGAACTATTCGCAAGGTGGTCCTCGCTCTGCAGGAGTAATAGTTTCATTAATAATGTTCCCCGGACATATATCAACCATGTCCATAAAAGAGGTCTTTTATAAAATTGCCGCTAAGATAGCCTATATTGATATCAAATTCTCCTAAATCTGAGGAGCTGCGATAGCACTATGCCCCTGAATGTATGTCTCGGATGATAACTCTGATGGTGTAATAGGGCATGGGTGTCTGTCTCTTTAAAAAACATCTTGAAATCCAACCGACCCGTAGTACCAAAATCCGGTCCTTTATACACCGTTGTATCCAGGAACTCAATCGCCTGGATCGCCTGGTACTTAACCACCATCTGTACCTTAATCGAAGCGTGATGTGTATTTAATATTCCCAAGAAGACTTCCAAGTCCTGTCGACTATAACTCCACACACCCCAGACGTCATCCAAAAACCGAAAATACGATAAGGGAACCTTTCCACACTTGGGGAAAACGGTCTCCTCCCATTGGGCCATGTATATATTTGCATACGCTGGTGCAAACCTTTTTCCCATGGCTGTTCCCTTAATCTGTAGGTACCATTCCCCCTCAAACTCAAAATCATTACAAGTTAAACTCAACTCCAGGAGTTCCAGGATCGCTTCATCTGGTCTAGAGGCGTCAGGATATCAAGTAAAGCACGGCCTTCAACCCTAAAGGTGTCTCAATGTTAGTGTAGAGACTCTCCACATCCAGTGAAAAGAAAATTACCCCTGAGGGTACTCTCAGATCTTTTACTTTATCCAAAAAGTCATAAGTGTCCCTGATATAACTAGAATGCCTAGTCGATAAGGGATTCAGATAAAAATCAATTCCGCAATCCTATAGCTCTCGCTTCCGCAATCCGACACTATTGGACGACCCGGGGCATAAAGGAATTGGGCCATTTCTCCTTGGGTTTGTGCACTTTTGGCAATAAATAGAATCGCCTAGGTCTGACCTTGGTCCTATGTTTCAAGATGGTGTAGCCGTCCGCGATTGTGGCTCCTGGAAAACTGTGGACTTCCAAGTCCCATGCCTTCGTTCTCGGCAAACCGGCTCAAATTTGAAGCCCCCACAAACACCATGGGGTTAATCGGAGCCAGAGACCAATTCTTGGCGCTGCCCCTACCCTCATGGTTCCAATGGATACTCCACTGAGAAGCCTCTTCCTGCTCCGCTTCTGGGGGTCCCTTTTTCTTCTCCTCCTCAGCCTTCGGAGGGACTGAAGGCCCTTCTTGGCTCCCCAACCCTTCCTCCGAAAAGAGTTCCTCCAAGATACCCTCCTCAATTTCTATTACTTGGTGGCTTACCTCCGATTTTGACACTCGGGCCTGAAGTGGAGTCAAGATCGGCAGAGTCCCCCCTGCCCTGCCTGCACTCGGGCCGATCCCCTTCCTGGCCTTTGGTACTCTTCCACCCACTGTCAAGGGGATTTCTGTCCCCCCCGCTTCCTTCCCTGCCGCTGTTGTCATTTGGGCCCCTGCCTCCAGAGGTTGGTCCACCTCCATGGGGACCGCAACCCCCTCTTTCTCTCTCAGCTGTTCTGGCCCCTGTTGTTCCTGCTGTTGTTCCGGTTGCTCCTGTTCTTGCGGAGACTCAGACCCAGGGACCCTACTCATTTCCTCCTCTGCCGCCTCCTTCTCCCGCTCTTTCCGGGCTATAAGGGTTTTTATCAACCTCCCAGCCCGCTGCACCGTCTCGTCTCCCATCCTCTTATATCTTCTGCGGGCCCACTTAATCGCCACTTGCCAGGCCTCCTTCCAATCTACTTTCGGGCTACAGACCATCTCCCTGCTTGCCCTTCTCAAGGCCACCTGGTAGTGCTCCTCCAGGATCCTTAGGCCTTTCCTCAACCACGAGTTGGCATTATCCTGGAGCCTACCCTCCGTTATTACGGATTGAAAGGCCGGCTGAATCTTTTTAGCCTTGGTTGCCAACTCTGCTAGTCTTCTAGGCGGGCCCTGCCGGCCCTCCTCTACCTCCACATTATAGTGGCATAGCTTTAAAAAGGAATGGAATGCCCGGACTGTACTCCTGAACTCTGGATCCCCTTCCTTCCTGGGTCCTCCAGCTTGTCTCCTCCCTCCATTCCCGGCCCTTTGTCCGCTTTCTCTGTGCTTCCGCCCTCTCCTCCTCGCATCCCGGTTGCCCATGTTACTCCATCTCCTTTCCGACTCTGACTCTCCTCTTCTTCTTCCTCCTCCCCTCCCTCCTGCAACCTGTCTCCATCCTTTTCTCCGTTCGTCTCTTCCGCTCCACCTCCTTTCGTCCACATATCTCCTCGTCTCCTCCCTTCCTCCACGTCTCTCCCTTCTTTCCTCCAGATATCTCCTTGTTTCTCCACTTCTACTCCACTCCCTCCCTCCATCAAGATGTCTCCTCCCAGTCTCCTCTTTTCTTCCCCTCCTTTCTCTCCTTTCATCAAGATCTCTCCTCCTTGATCTCTCTCTTCCTCTCTCTTCTCTTCTTTCATTCAGATGTCTCCTTCCCACCTCTCCTCTTCTCCTTTTCTCACTTTCCATGCTTTCGAATTTTCTTCCCTAAGGAAAAAATGTGTGTAACTACACATTCGATTCTTCACTCTCATACCAAATATCCCCAGCTGGGTAAAAAAAAACCCCGTCCCCAATATCCACCTACTGGATACACCCCGGTAAGTCATGTCCGATGGCTCTGGCAAGGTTAGGTTTTTTGAGGATATTACAACAGCCGTTCCCCCCCCTGGTTTTTCAAAAGGGTTCCGGGACTGAGGAAAAGCACTGGCTGACGCTTGTCTGACTACCTTGTCGGGTTAGAACTTCGGGACTAAAGTGGGAGAAAACCTGTCTCCCCTGTGGGTATCAAATCACTGCGCTTCTGTGATTTCACCATTGGATCGAGTATGGACCCCATTACACTTGGACAAGGGCCCCACTCGATCCCATAGATTCTGACTCAGCTTAAAACCAAAGCTCGGTTTAGAACTTGAGTTACTATGGGTAAGTTTTTAGAGCAAACCACGATGCTGACGGCCATCCTACAAACTGAATCCACCTGACTGTGTACCCACCACATGATTACTCTAGTTAGAGCCTTTTTAGAATGGGTGTAAGCTTCGATCTAGAAAACCGAAAAAATCCAACGAATGCCTTTAACTGACTTGGTGTCTCTACCACAAGGCTACTCTGGTTGGGTTTAGAGTAGGAGTAGGTGTGGTCCTAGCTCCTCTTTATCAATTGAAGAGGTGAAAAAACGGACCCTGTTCGTACGAACCCCCTATGGTTAAGTTTTAGAGCCTCCCTTGTACCAATTCCAATCTCCTATTCCTTCAAAATTGTGTGAGAAGGAAATATTCCAGACACTCTCATCAGTAGTGTACCCCAGGCTCATTGGGTGTTTCGGCTCTTTAAACACTAGACACCCTCCTCCGAGGCGGCCTGCCCTGGATGATCAGTCCAGGACTGAGTGTCTTCAATGGCCAATTACTAATCGAGTTGGGTCAGATCCTAAAGACCACAATTTGGTTGAGTTCTGGTTGAGAAGTTTTTAACGATATTGGTAGTCTATTCACGAAAAAATATTTTTTCTTAAAATATAGACCCGCAATCCGAGGTGCGTCGAGACTAACGAACCCGAAATTCGTTTTTTACCAAAATTAGTGACTGTTATCCCGGTATAACTAATGAAACATCTTTGTTCCTATCCAGAAATCCACCACGGGACCACCTCCAGGACTGGCGAACAAATACAGAATCTGGTAACCATTTTTACCCACTCTAGTCCTAGTCCAATGCATTAGAACTAAAATGCCACATCAATAGGTGTATTTTTCCTAGGGCTACTAATGGTAGGTTTAGGGCAGGAGTCGGTGTAGGCGTAGTTTCATAGTGCCCCTTTAGTCCAATGCATTAGAACTAAAATGCCACATCAATAGGTGCGGCCCTCCAGGTGCGATCACGGCCCACGCTTGGGCCGCGGCCCTATGGTTAAGAATAGGTGCCTTAATCCACTGGAAAATGTTACTCCAATCACCTTCATGCTCTTTTAAAAAGGTAACTGTGTGTTTTTCTCTCATACTATGGTACATTTAAAATCTCACAAAAAGCTTCAGGCAGGTCTCACTATGTTGTGTCAGTAAGTCATGGAAAGTCATGGCCAAATGGCCAAAATGCCGGCTGACTATTGGCTTTCAGCATCACATGCATGCATCGTGTTGCTCACGTGAACAGCGAAGAGACTGACACGGAAGAGAAGAAATCTCAAGAGATTGCAGAATTCAAACATGAATGCATGAATTCAAAACAATGATGTTTAATAAACAAAGCTTGTATTCAAATGGTCAATCTTATCTGGGGCCTGTACCATGAAGCCGATTTAGGTGGCTAGCCAGCTATGTTTCAGCTTAGTTTCAGCCAACCCTGGGTTTTAGGTACTATGAAAGTAGCTCGGCTTTAATCGGTGTTCGTTGCCATGGTATCTTACGCAGCACGGCTAACCTGCTCCGGGGCAGGTTAAGTTCTGGATTCGAGATCTCAGACTGAAGTTGACCAATCAGCTGTGAGCAAAGAAACATATAGGTGACGTAACTAATTCCCAGTGTTTGTTGCAATGGCTTTAAATTTTCTTTCAAATCCTGTGGACATCTCAGCGCAAATTGTTAGACGAGCACATCGTAGAGAAAGAGTTTTTAGCCGGACAAAATCCCCTTGCCTTTCCTGATAACAAGGAATATCTTATCTTTGCGAACTTCTTGAGCCGCACATAAAGAATTTAACACGTCAAATTCATTACTGTACCGCAAATGGTATTGTGTTGCGTTTTTTTGCAAGTGGTACATACTTGCAGCATCGGTGACGCACAGTTTGTCGAACTATTCGCAATGTGGTCCTCGCTCTGCAGGAGTAATAGTTTCATTAATAATGTTCCCCGGACATATATCGACCATGTCCATAAAAGAGGTCTTTTATAAAATTGCAGCTAAGATAGCCTATATTGATAGGGTGACATCACATGAACAAATTTTTTTTCTTTCAAAAAGCAAATTTCACAAATGTAGGCTACTACAGTACATGTTAAGAATTATTTTAAATCTTTTTTATTATTATTCGGTTAATCTTATGATATGATTCCCTAGAGTCATTGGAGAAATAGCCTGCACACATGAGAAAGAGAGCAAGAGAAAGTTGCATTAATAAATATTCATGCTAAAGTGTTACTTGGTTAAATAAGTTCACATACTGAGATCAGTTTAATCCAGCTGTTTGATCTCTAATTTTTTATTTTTTTTTATGTGGAGCCTCCTCAGCTCACAGTCCGGCTCCTTTAGTGTGCAGTCTAGCTCTGTAGGCTCCTTTAGTGTGCAGTCTAGCTCTATAGGCTCCTTTAGTGTGCAGTCTAGCTGAGATGTGTAAGGGCCAGTCCCTGTTTTATGCCACACATTCAAATGTTTGCCTTAAAGGTCCCATGACATGGTGTTATTATATTATTTTATAATGTTTCCTGGGTTGCCCTTATAATGTTAGTATGTTTTTTAGATAATAGTCATAATTTAGAAACAAAAGGCATTTTTCCAAGCCCAGTTTTAGCCTCTGATCTGAACGCTCTGTTTAAAGGGGCGTGTCTGTGTGAGACTTCAGTGTAACCGGCCACTGCTGTGATTGGCTGACATGCTTGCATATGAAATAGCTACTTATTACATGTGAAACTCTCTCGAATACTTTTACTACAGTTGTTATACGTTTTTACTATTACAGCTATCGAGATTAACAAATCGTCAGAAGTTTTTAAAGTATTTAGATCTATTCCCATCACATAAAATGTTGTTGTGATGAGCATTGAGCAAGCAGATGACAGTCTTTTGTTGATCGTGAGAATGAAGATCTTATCATTGCAACGCAGTTTCTGCCGCAGTTCCAATGCAAACACGATGATGTAAATACAGTTAACGATCATGTGCAGTGTAACGTGCGTCATTGATTTCATAACGAGTTTGGCAAGTGTCCAGATAAACTCGATCGCGCTGTGTCCATGAGAAAATGAGCTAGGAAGTAGAAACGCGTGCGCGCGATTCCTACAAAGATTGTTCTTTGATCGCTTTCTGTATATAATTTATTCACAATTTAAATACGATTATTTTCATCCTACTAAAAGAAACGATGTGAAGTTGATATTTTAGTCACTGGCTTGACTTACTGAGGCATAAACAGCAGTATTGAACGATTTGAGAGAAAGATTACCTGTCTGAACTTGAACAAATTACACATCAGAAAGTGTTGCTTGGTTACGTTAGCTCGATCGATTTATTTTCAGACGTTCATCGAGGCCAGCTCTGTAATGACCCAAGTTGAGGAAACACTCGTCGGTGAAATGTATGCCGCAGACATGCAAAACTTTGGGGAGGTGTCGGCGCATTTCCAGAGAAAATGAAATGAATCCACTGGTTCTTCTGGGGCTTGGATGAAGGAACTAAAAAAAGGCTTCGGTGTTCATTTGTACATCCAATTATTGAGCCATTATTATGCTTCGCTCGCTCAAAAGCCATGATATCTCCCGTGGACAAACTAAAATCGCGCGCACGCGTTCCTACTTCAGCTCATTTTCTCATGCGGGAAATAATCTCTGGGCGGGCAAAGCAGAGAAAGGGGAGGTAACATTTCCTCCGTATGACGTCATACGGAGGAGATTCAAGATCAGCCCGATTGAGCTTCCACTTTTTCAAAGGCAGAGAAAGATAGCAAAAGCTCGATTTACACCGATTGAAATTTCTAGAAATTTGGGGACCATATAAAGGCTAGGGGAACTCATATTAATGTTAAAAAAAAACCTTTTTTGAAAATTTCATGTCATGGGACCTTTAATAAAAAGCCCAGTGCATTCACCTCAGCAACTGTCTCAGAACACAGACAGAGTGTCTTCATCATTTCCTCCACCCTAATAAATAAAAGTAGGCCAATATAAAGCATAACTGTTGTCAAGTATGTTCCTGGTGTTCTGTCTGCTGCATACTGACCTGTGTGTGTGTGTGTGTGTGTGTGTGTGTGTGTGTGTGTGTGTGTGTGTGTGTGTGTGTGTGTGTGTGTGTGTGTGTGTGTGTGTGTGTGTGTGTGTGCTGGCTTCAACAGGGACACTGCATTTTCCTCGACTGCAGAACATACAGTCAGCCATATTTAAAACTTAAAATAGTAATGTATCGCACACGTACCCAGTGTTACTTGCTTAGAGGAGCCAGCACAGGGTCAGATTGTACAGCACCTGTAATCATCCATAATCGGACGTCCCTTATTCCTATCAGAGCCAACTCAGTGTATTCTGGAGGAGTGGCCCTCCACCGGTTTTCTGAATTTCACCCTTTTTTTTCGGTTTGCCTCAAACAAGTGTTTGTGATCAAATGTTTACAAAAAATAATAAAAGGTTGTGTGTAAATACTTACTACTTTGATTTATATTTTTATATTTTGTCTTTATCTGCTGCCAAGAACGTTTGGATGGAGTTGCATCTAAAAATAAATGAATATTAATCTTTATTAGTATATACATGCGCAGTTTTTATATTATAAAAATATAGGCTATATTTCACACACACATTCATAGCCTATACATAATTTTACATGAATATAGAACGCTTACACATTAACGCAATCAGCAATCTTTCTCCAACAGTCTTCTCTTGCTTTGGCAGCAGAGACCGTATTGTTTCGAGCTTGTAATACATATTTAAATTCATCGTAATTCTAAATGATTATCTCTTGTTCCTCCGTGGAAAAAATATATCGCTCTCGCTCTCTCCATATCGAACGCGATTGGTTGTTCGGTGCCAACGTCACTTTGGTATGTGCACGCGCTTGTGGATTTATCATAGCTTAAGATCAAAGCCTGAGTTGACAGAGAAAGTTGATGAGCTGCGTCATGGTACCAATAAAGCCTGATTGCATCGGTTTGGTTTTGTCAACTCAAAACTAATCCTGTAACCCCGAGTTTGTTCAGCTACCTTCATGGTACAGGCCCCTGCTCGAGAGGAGGCATATGTATATATACAAAGCCAACTCGCCTAGTGACCTCGACAGTTTTCTGCATCCATCAGCCACCTCGACTCACTAATTTATCAAAATATGTATTGCATTTATGAAGTTTCAGCTCCCTAGGCTCTAAACTGGGTGGGTCTTTCTGGGATAGTCCTAAAATGGTTCAGGTCATACTTAGAAACGAGAGGTTATTATGTGAGTATAGGAGACCATAAGTCTGAGTGGACATCCATGACATGCGGAGTCCCTCAAGGCTCAATTCTTGCGCCACTCCTATTCAACCTGTACATGCTTCCAATGAGCCAAATAATGAGAAAGAACCAAATCTCTTACCACAGCTATGCAGACGACACACAGATCTAATTAGCCCTATCGCCTAACGATTACAGCCCCATTGACTCCCTGTTCCAATGCATTGATGAAGTAAACAGTTGGATGTGCCAAAACTTTCTTCAGTTAAACAAAGACAAAACTGAAGTCATTGCGTTTGGAAATAAAGATGAAGTTCTCAAGGTGAATGCATACCTTCACTCTAGAGGTCAAACAACTAAAAATCAAGTCAGGAATCTTGGTGTGTCTCTAGAGTCAGACCTTAGCTTCAGTAGTCATGTCAAAGCAATAACTAAATCAGCATACTATCATCTGAAAAATATTGCAAGAATTAGATGCTTTGTTTCCAGTCAGGACTTAGAAAAACTTGTGCATGCTTTCATCACCAGCAGGGTGGATTATTGTAATGGACTCCTTACTGGCCTTCCCAAAAAGACCATAAGACAGTTGCAGCTCGTACAGAACGCTGCTGCCGGGATCCTGAGCAAAACCAGAAAATATGAACACATCAAACCAGACAAAAGTCTTTACACTGGCTTCCAGTCACATTTAGGATTGATTTTAAAGTATTATTACTGGTATATAAATCATTTAATGGCCTAGGACCTCAATACATTGCAGATATGCTCACTGAATATAAACCCAACAGATCACTCAGATCATTAGGATCACATCAACTAGAAATACCAAGGGTTCACTCTAAGCACGGCGAGTCCGCTTTTAGCTATTATGCCAGCCGCAGCTGGAACCAGCTTCCAGAAGAGATCAGGTGTGCTCCTACAGTATCACATTCAAATCCAGACTCAAGTGCATTTACTGAATGAGCACTGTTTGTCTGACTGATTATACTATATTTTATTTCTGTATTCTTCCTTTTGATTCTAAACTGAACTCAAATGGCACTAATTGATATGATGAACCGGTGTTTCGCACTAAATCCTGTGGTGGAGAGAGGGATTGACTCAAGACGGTCAAGGGAACACTGTGGTGACTAGTACAGATTACTGGTCTGGATTGGTACAGATTACTAATCTGGTGGGCTCAGATAATCCACGGTACTGCTGAAAATCCACAGAAGAATACTGACCGTCATGGGGAAATCTCAGAGTCAAAATAAGATACACTGGTGTTTTGCAGAAGTTTATTCTATGTATCATCTTTTTACTATTTTAATTCATTTTATAACTGTATCATTTGTCTCCTTTAATTCCCTTTATAACTGCTTTATTCCCCCTGCTTTTATTTTGTGTCTATTTTCTATGCAAAGCTCTATGAATTGCTATAGTGTGATTATTATAATTCCTTTCTATGTAAAGCTTTTGAATAACTGTTTGAATTTTCCGATTATTTCCTCTCTATGTAAAGCACTTTGAATTGCCATAGTGTATGAAATGTGCTATATAAATAAACTTGCCTTGCCTATTGCTATTGCCTCAATGGTGTTCAGTGTGTTTGGGTGGATTTCCAGCAACAGCCATTAGGATTGTTTGTGATTTTGACTTAGTGACCCTTGACTACTAACGTTTCACAGATTTAGGAGCTGGTTTTAGCACTGAAATGCTTTATGAAATACTCTTAGAGCAAAAATCTATGAGTCCTAAAATTAGGACTGACACGGCCATTATTTTAAAGTTTCTCCTAAATCGGCAAGTTAGGAGTTATTTCCATCCTTAAGATGTTTTGTGAATATGGCCCCAGACCATTAGCAACAAAACTACTTGCAATTCTTTGCAGTATATTTAATGTATTGCTGTATCGCCATCCCAGGTTTGAGAACTGGTAGCTTCTCCACTTCACGTTTTCTCGACTGAATCCCTTTTAGTTTCACACCAAACATACTCACTGAATTACACCTCGAAGATCACTGTAAAACATTTATTACTGAAACAGATCTTTAGCATAAACAGTGCATTTTCAATATATTGAAAATAATTTGGTTAAAAAAAACTGCACGTTACACACTGAAAATTTTGAATATGAAATTTTATTCCCGTCTTTTGCTGTTCTGGGGCCTAATCTTCATCTCCCACTTCATCTGACAATGCATTTAGAAAAAAACATATAGATAACTTACAAGCAGAAACACACAATATAGATACACACTTAATTAGAAGCACCACAATTTATAAATTGGACTACTGAGCAGACATTTAGAAAATCTATTTTAAAATGCAAAGTATTGAGAAAAAAAAAAAAAACTCTGGAAACACTTGCATTTTTGCAACACTACATGATGTGTCCCATCAGGTAATACAAATTCTACACACACTTGCAGACTTCACGACTACTTGACCACTTGGGCCAAATACAGGAAATGCATCATGTAAGACAAGTGATCAAGTGTGGGTGTTTAGACAGGCCCTTTGTATACATATGGCCCCTGGTCTAATTTGAAATGTGCCTAAATGCATTGAGTTGCTGCCATGTTATATTAACGTGCAGTTGAACAGGTGTACCTAATGAAATGGCGTGTGAGTGTATATCCTCTTTATTAACACCTCCAGTTACGTCTGCCTGTTGAAGAGACACACGATTTAGCTTTGCTGAAATTTAGAGATCACTTACATTTTATTCCAGTTTCAAACTTCAACCATAGTTTTTTTTATTTAAGTGAATGTCGTTCAAGAGGTTGCCTAACCAACAAAGCAAAAGCCGTAAAAAGTAGAAATTACAGAAATTGCGCCCTACTGTGAATGCCGGGAGGAGTTGTCATGAGTTGCGACAACATTGCGAAAAGCTATCAAATGTTTGATGTCTTTGTTATTTGTAACTTTCAGTAGCATTAATATCTTTACAAAAAGTTCACTCACCTGAAACACAATTGGTATTTTTCGGTTCTGTTAACAAGAGTTTTTCAGATATTAATATGTAGGCCTACAGAATAAATTCAACCACAGAATAATATTTTCTCACTTACTTGCAAATACTTCAACCTCACACAAAATGAGAATTTTAAAAATCCCAGGTAGAACAATGTTGACATATCGCCCCTTAATAGGCTTAAACTTGTACGTTTCTGTGCCTCCATTTCGGATGGACCAAATTGTTGCAGCCCTGTAGATACACACACACACACACACACACACACACACACACACACACACACACACACACACATTGGTGCAACTACATTATGAGGACTCTCCATAGGCGTAATGTTTTTTATACTGTACAAACTGTATATTCTATCCCCTTACACTGCCCCTATCCCTAAACCTGCCCATCACAGGAGACATTCTGCATTTTTACATTTTTAATAAAACATTGTTTTTATGTTTTTTAAGCTATTTGAATTAAGAGGACTCATTAAATGTCCTCATAAACCATGTTTATGTTGTAATACCTGTGTAATACGCATGTCATTATACAAATTTGTTTCCTCATAAATCACATAAACAAGCACACACACACGTTAGATAATATCTCTTTCCCCCTTCTGGAGTAAAATGAGAGAGAGCAATCCTTACAGCTGATTGTTGTTGCCGTTGCTATGCAGGCTGTTGCCGATACGGATCTGAGCACCTGATATCCACTCTCCACAACAGTCTCCACGATTAGTGATGGTAACCTCAGTTATGCTGTAGACATCCATTAAATCTACTCTCCACCAGGGATTGTGCTCCAGTCTAGTATGAGTGCATGACCCATGCAAATAATTTGGATCACTATTTCCATCAACAGCATGGTTAGCCGATCCAAATAAAGGAATAAATGTAGAAGATTGGACAGTTTTAGCTCCAAGAGCAATATTCCCTGTTTACCATGGGGAAAAAACAAACAAATTACACATTTCTCTTTCCTTTTGTTGCATTATGGGTAACATTATACAAATCTATGTTATCAACATGATGTATTAATTCAAATGTTTGCCATATTTTAACTATTTGTAAGAAAATATGCTATATGTAAACACTTTTATCATTAAGAAAACTCACTTTGGATGTTTGTCTTTTCTGCAAAAAAGAAAAAAAAAAGTACATTGAATCACTAACTAGAACGAGTTGGTCTCAGTTAGGTCTCTTTCGTCTTACAGAACAACGTACTAGATGACAATCAGACATTGCACAGAGAATTCTGTCATGAGCCTGTACGTGGCCCTTCAAATCAAATCAAAATGTATTTGTCCACTGTGCTGTGCAAAACCTTGCAAAAAAAGACAGAGTTAAATAACAGTTTTGACCCCAATGCAATAAGAGGGAGAGTATCAAAAAACACTGATGAGTGATGTATCCTTAAACTCTAGGGACAGCCTGGGTAAAAAGACCATTAACACCATAAACACATGCTGTTACACTTACAAATGTACATGAATGATCATAAACGTACCGGTCCAATCAGAGTCACAAAGGCCAGGCAGAAGAGCAAGCATCAAAATCACCAGTACGTCCATCCTGACCTCAGAAAGAAGAATACCGCATGTTATGGAGAAGTTAGTTTGTGCCTCATCCTCCTTTTGACAAGAACAGATTATTATTCCTCATAATATTATAGAAGAACCCCATCAGTTCTGCATGACTTATAGTATTAATGTCCATTTTGCAGCTTGTTATTCAGTCAAATGTTAGCAATAATATAAAAGCTTTATGCCTTGAGAATAGGCTCAATTTTTCCTTTTCTTTTTTTGTATCCAGGTTTTTTTCACCTGGAACATTTTTCTTGCTTGTATCACTTACAGTGAGGATCCTTACCTGTCAACTCCTCAGGTTATGTGTCGTTGAACCTCAGATCAAAATGACTCGTATGAGTGGAGTGATCTCTTTTATATATGTGGTTTATTCTGTGCTCTTGTATGTACATGTAAGTGTTTGTTCATGTGGAGGATGTGTTGCAAAATTAGATAACTGCTTAGAAATGACTAGGCTGTACTGACTTCTCTTCTAAACGAGTATTGGAAACACCCACTTCTGTTTCAGCAGGTTGTTTTTCATTTTAGAAATGGCTAGGTAAGAAAATAGCTGAAGTCATGCTGTCGTCTTATCTCCAAAAGCAGCATTTATTATTGCCACAAACACTAGTGACATGCACAAAAATAAAAGCATTGCCAAATCTTTGTAGACCCCTAAATGTGATTACTCTCATCCGCTGCACTGTGGAATATAAATGAAAAGGACTAAAATATTTGTATTAGTTGTTGGGAAGTATAAGCACATAATTTTTTTTGGTCTGGTTCTCAAAGGGATCACCTGGAGATCCTGCTTGGTACACAAACTTTACGCGGCAGACTCATCCTACAAGCTGTCGTCATCACTTTCCTCCTGACTGCTCTCCTCACTATAACACAATTTTTTCACTGTAGAAATGAAATATAGATTAAACTGCATTTTTTTATTTTAGTAATACTAATGATCTGTCAGCAGGAATGCTGTCACTTTAAAGGGATAGTTCAACCAAAAATGAAAATTACCCCATGATTTATTCGCCCTCAAGCCATCCTAGGTGTATATGACATTCTTCTTTCAGACGAATACAATCGGAGTTATATAAATGTCCTGGCTCTTCAAAGCTTTATAATGGCAGTGAATGGATGTTTCTGTTTTGAAGTCCATAAAGCTCTGCGGGGGGTTAATAAAGGCCTTCTGAAGTGAAGCGATGCGCTCGTGTAAGAAAAAAATCCATATTTAAAACTTTAAACGCCATACGTAGGTCGACTTTCGTCAAAAGAGTAACACTTGATGATGTAGGATGTAGGAGTAGCGTAAGCTTTGACGCCTCTCGCGCTTCAAACAAACTCAAGCTCCTCCCACATTTCTCTTGTCGTTTTAGACTTCTAATTCGTGACTGGTGTTTTGTTTTGCTCTATCCTCTGCGCTTCCGCGTTCGTCAGTGCGTCAAGGCCAAGTGTTACTCTTTTTCTCCGTAAATCGATGCGTACGGCTTTCTGCCGGAAACTAGTTATTTTAGTAAAATAACATCATGATTGCCATCTTACCAGAGATGGAGAAAAATCCTACTCCAGTAAGTAAACGTGTCCCTGTCCCCAAAAATGTTGGTACTCAAAAGCGCTTCCCTCCACGTTTTCCGCTGCGCATCATTTATTTTTACCATGCATGCGCACCGGTTATTCGACCCAGCTGAGAGAGACAGAAAAGTCATGGACAGCCATCTTTACCTGTTTGGGTGTGAGCTGTCGAAGATGAAGCCTTCAGTATGACACTGACACTAATTTCAGCACAATTTCAGATCTTAGACTTAGACTTCTCTTTATTAATCCTTTGGGATGACTCCCTCAAGGAAATTGTAAATTCCAGCTGCAGTTTTTAGAGAAGAGGAAAGAGAATAGTAGAGAAGAAAAGAAAGATAAGTAAAAGCAAAATAACATTTACATACATATAAACATTTCATAACCATAAATAAATAAATTATTTTAAAAAAGTGTCAGTGTTGAGTCCAGTGTTGTAGTTATAGTGACCAGGTATAATGTAAAGTCCAGGTGTGTATAATATGTGTGTGTGTATGTGTATGTATATGTATTGTCCTCTCTGCCCTATTTCCTCCTCCCCCCAAGTGAGGAGTTATAGAGTCTGATGGCATGAGGGACAAAGGAGTCCTTAAGTCTGTTAGTCCGGCACTTGGGAAGGAGCAGCCTTCCACTGAACCGGCTCCTCTGAGTGCTGATGATGGTGTGCAGAGGGTGGCGGGCATTGTCAATAATGTCCAACAGTTTGTCCAGTGTCTTCCTCTCTGCCACCATCACCAGTGTGTCCAACTTCATACCGATCACAGAACCGGCCCGCCTGATCAGTTTATCCAGCCTGTGGGTGTCCTTCTTGGATATGCTGCCCCCCCAGCACACCACAGTATAGAAGAGGACACTGGTGACCACAGACTGGGTAAAACATGCACAGCAGTTTGCTGCAGATGTTAAAGGAGCGCAGTCTCCTCAGGAAGTACAGCCTGCTCTGTGTCTTCCTGTACAGGTGGCTTGTGTGTATTGTCCAGTCAAGTTTGTTATCCAGCCACACTCCGAGGTATTTGTATGATTTGACTGCCTCCACCTCCATTCCCTCCAGCAGTACCGGTCGCGGACTTGATCTGGTTCTCCCAAAGTTAACGACCAGCTCCTTTGTCTTAGAGGTATTGAGCTGTAGGCAGTTAGTGCGACACCAGTCTCTAAGTCTCTAAGTCTAAGTCTATGTATCTGTAAGCCGCGCGATATTGGTCCAATGAGGGTTTCCAATAATACGGGGAAGGTTTCTTACGTGTTCCGTCTTTTCTCATGGCAAAGTATTTTGGGTTAAATGCAATACATTTCTCATATGTATTTACTCGTTATTTCATCTGACTCCATAAATGAAAGGTTTTGATATCTATGCATCACTAAAAGTGAGCGAATGTTTGACTATTACTTTTAAACTATTAAATGAACAAGGTCAAAATCAGTTTGAATAATCAAATGTAAACAATTTATTATGTCAAGTATCAGGTCAATTGTAGAATCAATTCAAAGATAATCAATACAAAACATGAATAAAGAGAAGAGATGCGAACCCAACCTAAATAAATACATGTTGTCTGAGAGTCTCCATGCTGGGAGTCTCCATGCGCTCGTTCTAGATTCCGGAGATCACTCAATGATTTAACTAGTTTTAAATCGGATGAAACAGCCTCAACATTCCCAACAAAGACTGATGAGGTAAACAGCAGAAACATTGTGCCATGATCGAAGTTAGAAGACTTTAAATCCGCTAATCACGACCATTACAAACATTTACCATGAATGTACTGTAGTAATTGACCATGTTTTGGGCAGAAATGTATATATCGAATTAGATTTATTTGATTTTTTTCAAATATTTTCAATCATTTATATTGCATTAGATTTATTAGAAGGATAGAAGAATATATAATTCATTTATGTTGTGAAATTATGTCAGTTTCTTTGTGAAGGTGCGTATAGTTTTTAACCTGTGTTTAACCGGCATTTTTTATACAGTGGGAGTGAGTAGCCTGTGGTTAACAAGTGCACTGTCAGAATATTTTCATTTAAGCATAACAATTATAAAAATATAGCTGCAAGCAGCAATCACCGGGGCCAAGCGCAAGCAAGACGACAAGACATGCCAAAGTGGCTGGGAGTGTGAGACCCACTGCAGCAAGGAGCAATTAAAGACATTTGAAGATGAATTTTGGCAAAATGGTTGAAAAATCACATACAATAACTAAAAATATGATTATCACTTTCGACCAATAGGTGGCGCAGTTACGAAACTGATGTGATGTGGTCAGAGTGAAGTGACAATGACACATACAAAGTTTGGAGTCAATATGTCAAGGCATTGCAGATATAAAGCCTGAATAGTCATTTTGGCATCATGCCTCAACTTTGCCACTGCGGTATACGAAAACGGTTTTGTCTATCGACACGAAATCCATAACTTTTACTCGGCACAGTCTGGAGATGACACGATCCGATTTTGGTGAAAATCGGACGTTCGGTCTAGGAGGAGTTCGAAAAAGTAGGTTTTAAAAGAAAATAAAGATGGCGGACAGGAACTTTGATTGACTATGGCAAAATTGGTATCTATGTTTTCAGCATAACCCAAGGAATCTATTGAGATCAGTGTCATTACTATAGGCAAATTTATTCAAAAGTTATTAGCATTTTTGGAAATTTCATTATAACTTTTGACCAAAAGGTGGCGCTGTCTCATAAATTTTTGAGTACTTTTAGGGCGTTGTACTGATGACCCATACTGAGTTTCGTAACGATACGTTCATGCGTTCATAAAATACAGCATTTTAGCACATAATTAAAAATGGCCGACAGCCAAAATGGCCGATATGGGAAAATTGGATATCAGTCGACTCAGCACGATGCCCTGAATCTAACGAGACCACTTTTGTGATTTTTGGACAAACCGTTCAGAAGTTATAAGCAAAAATATAAATTCTTCATATCTCCGGACCAGTAGGTGGCGCTGCGCCGAAACGCAGCATGTAGCCTCAGGTCATGCTTGTGATGACATGTACCAAATTTGGTCTGAATCCGATAAAGCGTTGTGGAGATACGGCCTTACGTCGGTTTTCGCAAGCGCTACGTAAAATTTATTTGAGCGGTATTCGAGAACGGTAATTCGAATCAACTTGAATTCCATAACTTTTGGTCGTCAAGGTCTGGAGGTGATCTGGTTCATTTTTCGTGAAATTCGGAGCAACGGCCTAGGAGGAGTTCGAAAAAATAGGTTTTTCGGAAAATTCTAAATGGCGGGAAAACTATTATGACGGAAAATGACGTCATAGGGTGCAGTCGAATCGTCATGAGCTCAGGAATCAGAGGAAAAAAGAATTTTGTTTCTAGCCCTTGTGGTTCAAAAGTTATTAGCATAAACATGAGTGAAACTTTGGACAGCTGGTGGCGCTAGAGGGAATGAGTTGGAGACTCCAAATTTGCTATGGTGATAGTTCAGGCTGTCCTCTATCACTGTGCCAATTTGTATAAGTTTCCCGCAAACGGTTCTATAGGCTGCCATAGACGCCCAGTCGGAAGAAAAAGAAAAAGAAAAAGAAAAGAAATATAGCTGCAAGCAGCAATCACCGGGGCCAAGCGCAAGCAAGACGACAAGACATGTCAAAGTGGCTGGAAGTGAGAGACCAACTGCAGCAAGGAGCAATTAAAGACATTTGAAGATGAATTTTGGCAAAATGGTTGAACAATCACATACAATAACTAAAAATATGATTATCACTTTCGACCAATAGGTGGCGCAGTTACGAAACTGATGTGATGTGGTCAGAGTGAAGTGACAATGACACATACAAAGTTTGGTGTCAATCTGTCAAGGCATTGCAGATATAAAGCCTGAATAGTCATTTTGGCATCATGCCTCAACTTTGCCACTGCGGTATACAAAAACGGTTTTGTCTATCGACACGAAATCCATAACTTTTACTCGGCACGGTCTGGAGATGACACGATCCGATTTTGGTGAAAATCGGACGTTCGGTCTAGGAGGAGTTCGAAAAAGTAGGTTTTAAAAGAAAATAAAGATGGCGGACAGGAAGTTTGGCTGACTATGGCAAAATTGGTATCTATGTTTTCAGCATGACCCAAGGAATCTATTGAGATCAGTGTCATTACTATAGGCAAATTTATTCAAAAGTTATTAGCATTTTTGGAAATTTCATTATAACTTTTGACCAAAAGGTGGCGCTGTCTCATAATCTTTTGAGTACCTTTAGGGCTTTGTACTGATGACCCATACTGAGTTTCGTAACGATACGTTCATGCGTTCATAAAATACAGCATTTTAGCACATAATTCAAAATGGCCGACAGCCAAAATGGCCGATATGGAAAAATTGGATATCAGTCAACTCAACATGACGCCCTGAATCTATCGAGACCACTTTTGTGATTTTTGGACAAACCGTTCAGAAGTTATAAGCAAAAATAGCCTTTTTTCATATCTCCAGACCAGTAGGTGGCGCTGCGACGAAACGCAGCATGTAGCCTCAGGTCATGCTTGTGATGACATGTAGGAAGTTTGGTTTGAATACGATTAAGCGATGCGGAGATACAGCCTTATGTCTGTTTTCGCAAGCGCTACGTAAAATTTGTTTGCGCGTTTATCGAAAACGGTTTGACGAATCAACTTGAATTCCATAACTTTTTGTCCCCACAGCCTGAAGATGATCTGGTGCAATTTTGGTGCAAATCGGACAAACCGTCTAGGACGAGTTCGCAAAAGAAGGTTTTTTGGACAATTCAAAATGGCGGCCATATTTTTATGACGGAAAATGACGTCATAGGGTCCAGTCGAATCGTCGTGAGCTCAGGAATCAGAGGAAAAAAGAATTTTGTTGATAGGCCTTACGGTTTAAAAGTTATTAGCATAATATAAGTGAAACTTTGGACAGGTGGTGGCGCTAGAGGGAATGAGTTAGAGACACCAAAATTGGTGCAATTACTGTTGGGAATGTCCTCTATCAGAATGTCAAACCGGAACAACTTTCCCGCATACGCTTCTATGGGCTGCCATAGACGCCCAGTCGGAAGAAGCAGAATAATAATAAATATAGCTGCAAGCAGCCATTGCGGGGCCAAGCGCAAAAGTAGACGACGAGATATGCCTACATGGCTGAAAGTGTGAGACAAACTGCAGCAAGGAGCAATTAAAGACATTTGAAGATGAATTTTGGCAAAATGGTTGAAAAATCACATACAATAACTAAAAATATGATTATCACTTTTGACCAATAGGTGGCGCAATTACGAAACTGATGTGATGTGGTCAGAGTGAAGTGACAATGACACATACAAAGTTTGGTGTCAATATGTGAAGGCATTGCAGATATAAAGCCTGAATAGTCATTTTTGCATCATGCCTCAACTTTGCCACTGCGGTATACGAAAACGGTTTCGTCTACCGACACGAAATCCATAACTTTTACTCGGCACGGTCTGGAGATGACACGATCCGATTTTGGTGAAAATCGGACGTTCGGTCTAGGAGGAGTTTGAAAAAGTAGGTTTTAAAACAAAATAAAGATGGCGGACAGGAAGTTTGGCTGACTATGGCAAAATTGGTATCTATGTTTTCGGCATAACCCAAGGAATCTATTGAGATCAGTGTCATTACTATAGGCAAATTTATTCAAAAGTTATTAGCATTTTTGGAAATTTCATTATAACTTTTGACCAAAAGGTGGCGCTGTCTCATAAATTTTTGAGTACCTTTAGGGCGTTGTACTGATGACCCATACTGAGTTTCGTAACGATACGTTCATGTGTTCATAAAATACAGCATTTTAGCACATAATTCAAAATGGCCGACAGCCAAAATGGCCGATATGGGAAAATTGGATATCAGTCGACTCAGTATGACGCCCTGAACCTAACGAGACCACTTTTGTGATTTTTGGACAAACCGTTCAGAAGTTATAAGCAAAAACATAAATTCTTCATATCTCTGGACCAGTAGGTGGCGCTGAACCGAAACGCAGCATGTAGCCTCAGGTCATGCTTGTGATGACATGTACCAAATTTGGTCTGAATCCGATAAAGCGTTGTGGAGATACGGCCTTACGTCTGTTTTCGCAAGCGCTACGTAAAATTTATTTGCGCGGTATTCGAGAACGGTAATTCGAATCAACTTGAATTCCATAACTTTTGGTCGTCAAGGTCTGGAGATGATCTGGTTCATTTTTCGTGAAATTCGGAGCAACGGCCTAGGAGGAGTTCGAAAAAGTAGTTTTTTCGGAAAATTCAAAATGGCGGGAAAACTATTATGACGGAAAATGACGTCATAGGGTGCAGTCGAATCGTCATGAGCTCAGGAATCAGAGAAAAAAAGAATTTTGTTTCTAGCCCTTGTGGTTCAAAAGTTATTAGCATAAACATGAGTGAAACTTTGGACAGCTGGTGGCGCTAGAGGGAATGAGTTGGAGACTCCAAATTTGCTATGGTGATAGTTCAGGCTGTCCTCTATCACTGTGCCAATTTGTATAAGTTTCCCGCAAACGGTTCTATAGGCTGCCATAGACGCCCAGTCGGAAGAAAAAAAAGAAAAAAAAGAAAAAGAAAAAGAAGAAGAATAAGAACGGGAACAGATACAATAGGTGCCCGCACCTTCAGTGCTTGGCCCCTAATAATAATAATAAATATAGCTGCAAGCAGCAATCACCGGGGCCAAGCGCAAGCAAGACGACAAGACATGCCAAAGTGGCTGGGAGTGTGAGACCCACTGCAGCAAGGAGCAATTAAAGACATTTGAAGATGAATTTTGGCAAAATGGTTGAAAAATCACATACAATAACTAAAAATATGATTATCACTTTCGACCAATAGGTGGCGCAGTTACGAAACTGATGTGATGTGGTCAGAGTGAAGTGACAATGACACATACAAAGTTTGGTGTCAATATGTCAAGGCATTGCAGATATAAAGCCTGAATAGTCATTTTGGCATCATGCCTCAACTTTGCCACTGCGGTATACGAAAACGGTTTTGTCTATCGACACGAAATCCATAACTTTTACTCGGCACAGTCTGGAGATGACACGATCCGATTTTGGTGAAAATCGGACCTTCGGTCTAGTAGGAGTTCGAAAAAGTAGGTTTTAAAAGAAAATAAAGATGGCGGACAGGAAGTTTGGCTGACTATGGCAAAATTGGTATCTATGTTTTCAGCATAACCCAAGGAATCTATTGAGATCAGTGTAATTACTATAGGCAAATTTATTCAAAAGTTATTAGCATTTTTGGAAATTTCATTATAACTTTTGACCAAAAGGTGGCGCTGTCTCATAAATTTTGAGTACCTTTAGGGTGTTGTACTGATGACCCATACTGAGTTTCGTAACGATACGTTCATGCGTTCATAAAATACAGCATTTTAGCACATAATTCAAAATGGCCGACAGCCAAAATGGCCGATATGGGAAAATTGGATATCAGTCGACTCAGTATGATGCCCTGAACCTAACGAGACCACTTTTGTGATTTTTGGACAAACCGTTCAGAAGTTATAAGCAAAAACATAAATTCTTCATATCTCCGGACCAGTAGGTGGCGCTGTGCCGAAACGCAGCATGTAGCCTCAAGTCATGCTTGTGATGACATGTACCAAATTTGGTCTGAATCCGATAAAGCGTTGTGGAGATACGGCCTTACGTCTGTTTTCGCAAGCGCTACGTAAAATTTATTTGCGCGGTATTCGAGAACAGTAATTCGAATCAACTTGAATTCCATAACTTTTGGTCGTCAAGGTCTGGAGATGATCTGGTTCATTTTTCGTGAAATTCGGAGCAACGGCCTAGGAGGAGTTTGAAAAAGTAGGTTTTTCGGAAAATTCAAAATGGCGGGAAAACTATTATGACGGAAAATGACGTCATAGGGTGCAGTCGAATCGTCATGAGCTCAGGAATCAGAGGAAAAAAGAATTTTGTTTCTAGCCCTTGTGGTTCAAAAGTTATTAGCATAATATAAGTGAAACTTTGGACAGGTGGTGGCGCTAGAGGGAATGAGTTAGAGACACAAAAATTGGTGCAATTACTGTTGGGACTGTCCTCTATCAGAATGTCAAACCGGAACAACTTTCCCGGAAACGGTTCTATGGGCTGCCATAGACGCCCAGTCGGAAGAAGAAGAATAATAAATATAGCTGCAAGCAGCAATCACCGGGGCCAAGCGCAAGCAAGACGACAAGACATGCCAAAGTGGCTGGAAGTGAGAGACCAACTGCAGCAAGGAGCAATTGAAGACATTTAAAGATGAATTTTGGCAAAATGGTTGAAAAATCACATACAATAACTAAAAATATGATTATCACTTTCGACCAATAGGTGGCGCAGTTACGAAACTGATGTGATGTGGTCAGAGTGAAGTGACAATGACACATACAAAGTTTGGTGTCAATATGTCAAGGCATTGCAGATATAAAGCCTGAATAGTCATTTTGGCATCATGCCTCAACTTTGCCACTGCGGTATACGAAAACGGTTTCGTCTATCGACACGAAATCCATAACTTTTACTCGGCACGGTCTGGAGATGACACGATCCGATTTTGGTGAAAATCGGACGTTCGGTCTAGGAGGAGTTCGAAAAAGTAGGTTTTAAAAGAAAATAAAGATGGCGGACAGGAAGTTTGGCTGACTATGGCAAAATTGGTATCTATGTTTTCAGCATAACCCAAGGAATCTATTGAGATCAGTGTCATTACTATAGGCAAATTTATTCAAAAGTTATTAGCATTTTTGGAAATTTCATTATAACTTTTGACCAAAAGGTGGCGCTGTCTCATAAATTTTTGAGTACCTTTAGGGCGTTGTACTGATGACCCATACTGAGTTTCGTAACGATACGTTCATGCGTTCATAAAATACAGCATTTTAGCACATAATTAAAAATGGCCGACAGCCAAAATGGCCGATATGGGAAAATTGGATATCAGTCAACTCAGCACGACGCCCTGAATCTAACGAGACCACTTTTGTGATTTTTGGACAAACCGTTCAGAAGTTATAAGCAAAAACATAAATTCTTCATATCTCCGGACCAGTAGGTGGCGCTGCGCCGAAACGCAGCATGTAGCCTCAAGTCATGCTTGTGATGACATGTACCAAATTTGGTCTGAATCCGATAAAGCGTTGTGGAGATACGGCCTTACGTCTGTTTTCGCAAGCGCTACGTAAAATTTATTTGCGCGGTATCCGAGAACGGTAATTCGAATCAACTTGAATTCCATAACTTTTGGTCGTCAAGGTCTGGAGATGATCTGGTTCATTTTTCGTGAAATTCGGAGCAACGGCCTAGGAGGAGTTCGAAAAAGTAGGTTTTTCGGAAAATTCAAAATTGCGGGAAAACTATTATGACGGAAAATGACGTCATAGGGTGCAGTCGAATCGTCATGAGCTCAGGAATCAGAGGAAAAAAGAATTTTGTTTCTAGCCCTTGTGGTTCAAAAGTTATTAGCATAAACATGAGTGAAACTTTAGACAGCTGGTGGCGCTAGAGGGAATGAGTTGGAGACTCTAAATTTGCTACGGTGATAGCTCAGAATGTCCTCTATCACTGTGCCAATTTGTATAAGTTTCCCGCAAACGGTTCTATAGGCTGCCATAGACGCCCAGTCGGAAGAAAAAGAAGAAGAAATATAGCTGCAAGCAGCAATCACCGGGGCCAAGCGCAAGCAAGACGACAAGACATGCCAAAGTGGCTGGAAGTGAGAGACCAACTGCAGCAAGGAGCAATTGAAGACATTTAAAGATGAATTTTGGCAAAATGGTTGAAAAATCACATACAATAACTAAAAATATGATTATCACTTTCGACCAATAGGTGGCGCAGTTACGAAACTGATGTGATGTGTTCAGAGTGAAGTGACAATGACGCTTACAAAGTTTGGTGTCAATATGTCAAGGCATTGCAGATATAAAGCCTGAATAGTCATTTTGGCATCATGCCTCAACTTTGCCACTGCGGTATACGAAAACGTTTCGTCTATCAACACGAAATCCATAACTTTTACTCGGCACGGTCTGGAGATGACACGATCCGATTTTGGTGAAAATCGGACATTCGGTCTAGGAGGAGTTCGAAAAAGTATGTTTTAAAAGAAAATAAAGATGGCGGACAGGAAGTTTGGCTGACTATGGCAAAATTGGTATCTATGTTTTCAGCATAACCCAAGGAATCTATTGAGATCAGTGTCATTACTATAGGCAAATTTATTCAAAAGTTATTAGCATTTTTGGAAATTTCATTTTAACTTTTGACCAAAAGGTGGCGCTGTCTCATGAATTTTTGAGTACCTTTAGGGCGTTTTACTGATGACCCATACTGAGTTTCGTAACGATACGTTCATGCGTTCATAAAATACAGCATTTTAGCACATAATTCAAAATGG
The DNA here is from genome assembly GCA_033366665.1 of Phoxinus dragarum. Classification (NCBI taxonomy): domain Eukaryota; kingdom Metazoa; phylum Chordata; class Actinopteri; order Cypriniformes; family Leuciscidae; genus Phoxinus; species Phoxinus dragarum. The sequence goes on along the minus strand of JARPMJ010001572.1, from coordinate 24,801 downwards.
CCGACAGCCAAAATGGCCGATATGGGAAAATTGGATATCAGTCAACTCAGCACGACGCCCTGAATCTAACGAGACCACTTTTGTGATTTTTGGACAAACCGTTCAGAAGTTATAAGCAAAAACATAAATTCTTCATATCTCCGGACCAGTAGGTGGCGCTGCGCCGAAACGCAGCATGTAGCCTCAGGTCATGCTTGTGATGACATGTACCAAATTTGGTCTGAATCCGATAAAGCGTTGTGGAGATACGGCCTTACGTCTGTTTTCGCAAGCGCTACGTAAAATTTATTTGCGCGGTATTCGAGAACGGTAATTCGAATCAACTTGAATTCCATAACTTTTGGTCGTCAAGGTCTGGAGATGATCTGGTTAATTTTTCGTGAAATTCGGAGCAACGGCCTAGGAGGAGTTCGAAAAAGTAGGTTTTTCGGAAAATTCAAAATGGCGGGAAAACTATTATGACGGAAAATGACGTCATATGGTGCAGTCGAATCGTCATGAGCTCAGGAATCAGAGGAAAAAATAATTTTGTTTCTAGCCCTTGTGGTTCAAAAGTTATTAGCATAAACATGAGTGAAACTTTGGACAGCTGGTGGCGCTAGAGGGAATGAGTTGGAGACTCCAAATTTGCTATGGTGATAGTTCAGGCTGTCCTCTATCACTGTGCCAATTTTCATAAGTTTCCCGCAAACGGTTCTATAGGCTGCCATAGACGCCCAGTCGGAAAAAGAAGAAGAATAAGAACGGGAACAGATACAATAGGTGCCCGCACCTTCAGTGCTTGGCCCCTAATAAGAACGGGAACAGATACAATAGGTGCCCGCACCTTCAGTGCTTGGCCCCTAAAAAGAAGAAGAATAAGAACGGGAACAGATACAATAGGTGCCCGCACCTTCAGTGCTTGGCCCCTAAATATAGCTGCAAGCAGCCATTACGGGGCCAAGCGCAAGCAAGACGACAAGACATGCCAAAGTGGCTGGGAGTGTGAGACCAACTGCAGCTAGGAGCAATTGAAGACATTTAAAGATGAATTTTGGCAAAATGGTTGAAAAATCACATACATTAACTAAAAATATGATTATCACTTTCGACCAATAGGTGGCGCAATTACGAAACTGATGTGATGTGGTCAGAGTGAAGTGAAAATGACACATACAAAGTTTGGTGTCAATATGTCAAGGCATTGCAGATATAAAGCCTGAATAGTCATTTTGGCATCATGCCTCAACTTTGCATCTGCGGTATACAAAAACGGTTTTGTCTATCGACACGAAATCCATAACTTTTACTCGGCACGGTCTGGAGATGACACGATCCGATTTTGGTGAAAATCGGACGTTCGGTCTAGGAGGAGTTCGAAAAAGTAGGTTTTAAAAGAAAATAAAGATGGTGGACAGGAAGTTTGGCTGACTATGGCAAAATTGGTATCTATGTTTTCAGCATAACCCAAGGAATCTATTGAGATCAGTGTCATTACTATAGGCAAATTTATTCAAAAGTTATTAGCATTTTTGGAAATTTCATTATAACTTTTGACCAAAAGGTGGCGCTGTCTCATAAATTTTTGAGTACCTTTAGGGCGTTGTACTGATGACCCATACTGAGTTTCGTAACGATACGTTCATGCGTTCATAAAATACAGCATTTTAGCACATAATTCAAAATGGCCGACAGCCAAAATGGCCGATATGGGAAAATTGGATATCAGTCAACTCAGCACGACGCCCTGAATCTAACGAGATCACTTTTGTGATTTTTGGACAAACCGTTCAGAAGTTATAAGCAAAAACATAAATTCTTCATATCTCCGGACCAGTAGGTGGCGCTGCGCCGAAACGCAGCATGTAGCCTCAAGTCATGCTTGTGATAACATGTACCAAATTTGGTCTGAATCCGATAAAGCGTTGTGGAGATACGGCCTTACGTCGGTTTTCGCAAGCGCTACGTAAAATTTATTTGAGCGGTATTCGAGAACGGTAATTCGAATCAACTTGAATTCCATAACTTTTGGTCGTCAAGGTCTGGAGGTGATCTGGTTCATTTTTCGTGAAATTCGGAGCAACGGCCTAGGAGGAGTTCGAAAAAATAGGTTTTTCGGAAAATTCAAAATGGCGGGAAAACTATTATGACGGAAAATGACGTCATAGGGTGCAGTCGAATCGTCATGAGCTCAGGAATCAGAGGAAAAAAGAATTTTGTTTCTAGCCCTTGTGGTTCAAAAGTTATTAGCATAAACATGAGTGAAACTTTGGACAGCTGGTGGCGCTAGAGGGAATGAGTTGGAGACTCCAAATTTGCTATGGTGATAGTTCAGGCTGTCCTCTATCACTGTGCCAATTTGTATAAGTTTCCCGCAAACGGTTCTATAGGCTGCCATAGACGCCCAGTCGGAAGAAAAAGAAAAAGAAGAATAAGAACGGGAACAGATACAATAGGTGCCCGCACCTTCAGTGCTTGGCCCCTAATAATAAGAACCGGAACGAAAACAATAGGTGCCTCCGCACTTTCAGTGCTTGGCCCCTAAAAAGAAAAAGAAGAATAAGAACGGGAACAGATACAATAGGTGCCCGCACCTTCAGTGCTTGGCCCCTAAAAATAATAATGATTTCTTACCAATAGCTATATGAGCTACCTTCGAAGGACGCATCATGTAGCCTTCGTAGGATTTCCTAATTGCGCAACCAGATGTGCCCAATCACCGCTCCTGGCGCCAAGCAACGAGAGTACAGCTGCCATTCTGATAATTCATAGGCCTTTTTCACGGAAGTTAGAACGCACATCCGGTTAAGCGTTTGTTGTGTAAAGCCACTTCCGGTCGAAATAACAATGGCTGAAGCTACATCGACGTGTCACTGTAGTGTCCCTCAATGCAAAAATAATAAGCAGCGGCAACCATATTTGAGTTTTCATGGTTTTCCTAGCGATAAATGTCTGAGAAAGAAGTGGATACATGCTATTAGACGAGTAGAAGGACCGAAGTTTACGATCCTTAGAGGCAGCACATTCGTTTGTAGCCGGCACTTTATCAGTGATGATTACACTGCCGCTACTGGTCGTAAGTGCCTCAGAAAAGGGGCGGTCCCGACCCGCTTTATGTGGAACAACTGGGGAGAAACTTCACGTGAGTCTGTTTACGAACGAGTTGGAGTTCAAACCATACCATCCGACGATGCCCAAGACAATGAAATAGTTACTGAGGTGACAGCTGAAGCAGATCATGACTATGCAGTCACTCCTCTTCCAGGTATGTTTATGCATTTCTGAAAACAAATTATGATGCAACTTTCCAGTTATGTTATATTATATTAAATATATTATTGAAGCCCTTATTACATTTATGTCTTTTCACTTTAAAGTCATATTATCATTTTAATACATTTTGAAACAAATTACTGTTCCAGGAAGATATCACCATACTTTATTTCTCATATTAATGCTGCCACAACTGAGCAGTAATAAAATTAAGATAAACAAAGTCTTAAAATGATCTAAAATTACCATTACAATAAACATTTGTTTTGAATCATAATAAAAGCCAGATAATTTATATATATATATATATATATATATATATATATATATATATATATATATATATATATATATATATGAATTTGTAAATCAGGCAGGTTGTATTACTGCACAACACCTTTGAGATATGGACATAATTTTGGGTATAATATGTAGCTATAATAATGTGTTAACATAAGTAATTAATAATGGTTTGCCACTTTTTTTAGGTGCACAGGATGCAGCAGCTGCACGAATACAGGATTTGGAAGCTGAAGTCAGAAAACTGGAAAGTGAGGTCATGCAGCTGAGAATAGGCCACTCTCTGTCTCAGTTTCAGAGATTCTGTGCTTCAGATGAAGACATACGTTTTTACACCAGGTTTCCATCTGAAGAGGTCTTCCAAGCATTCTGGAAGTCTATTGAGCCCTCAGCATCCATGCTAGTCTACTGGTCTAAGGCCCAGAAGAAAGGACAGGCAACTGCTGTGGAAGCTTCTCTCTGTCATCTCCGCAGCTTGCCACTGATTGATGAGTTTTTTTTGTACTGCTGTCGTGTTGCTGCAGGACTGAAGGAGAAAGTGTTGGCTGACATTTTCAAAGTAAGTGTCTCCACTGTTAGCCGCATCATCATAACTTGGGCTAGTTATCTGTATCTTGTCCTGGGATCACTTCCCATATGGATGAGCAGAGAGCAAGTGAATGCCACCATGCCAGACAAATTTAGGCAGTTTTGTCCAGAGGTGAGGGTCATCATTGACTGCACAGAGATAAGATGCCAGAATCCATCTTCGCTCACGCTCCAGTCTGAGGTGTTCTCCTCATATAAAAACACCACTACCTTCAAGGGGTTGATCGGTATTGCTCCTTGCGGAGCTGTTACTTTTGTTTCCAGCCTGTACACAGGTTCCATCTCCGATCAAGCGTTGACGAAACTGTCAGGGATTCTTGACTTGCTGGAGCCAGGTGATGCTTGTATGGCTGACAAAGGATTCACCATTGAAAAGATGCTGTCAGAACGGGGGGCCAAACTCATCATGCCACCTTTTAAAACAGCAGCTCAGTTCAGCAAAGAAAATGCAGAGAGAACACAAGCCATAGCTCGTCTTCGAATTCTTGTTGAGAGAGCCATCAGAAGAGTGAAGGAGTTTCACATCTGGGACACCACTGTACCTTTAACCTTATCTGGAACAGTTAACCAGCTGTGGACTAACTGCTGCTTAATGAGCAATTTTCAGTGGCCGCTTGATGTTAAAGGTCACAAAGGGGTATGTCCACTTTAATAGTTCAGAAGGAATAGTTCACTTTAAAATGCAAATGATGTTATCATATACTCACCCTCAAGTGTGAGACCATCTTCTTTCTTACTATGGAAGTCAATTGGACCAATTTAGATTTTTTTTATTTGATTTAAAGTGAACTATCCCATAAAGAGTGACTTGTGTAATAAAATGTATTATATCTTAATGTTACACCTCATGTATTATATTTTTTAATTGTATAGTTTAATAGACGATTAGTATCAGCTGTGTATTGTTGAAAAAGTAACAATTGTAGTTTCATAAAACATTTATTGAAAATCATATCTCAGTGTTAAAACATACATTTATACAAATATAAAATCTTGAAATAATCAGAACAATTACATCATAAATAAAAATGATTTACAAAAAATTCCAGACTATCTTTTTTTTTTTTTTTTTTTTTACAGGGTTAGTAGTATACAGTGCAAATAGGCCTATTAGATACCACCCTTAAAGGAGTCATGACCTGTAATTTTCACTTTTCCACGAGAATCAATGTATGTTATGATTGCCTAACGATTATACAATGGCCGGGAAGCCGATATTTAAAAGTGAAGCGTTTGTTTACCCCAGGGTTCGTAAACCAGCCCACGTGCACGCGCACTCAAACACGAGATTTTAATTTCTCCCCCGTCTTGACGTCAAGACGGGGCCGGATATACCATATATGGACACCGCAGACCTATGCTGCAGGAAGCCTGCCCTGCCCCTGTCCCCCTCATATTCAGTCGCGAAAGATGCAGAAACGTAGAGCACACGTGAGTTGCTCTGTTGTTGACTGCCAGAATCAACATGTAAATGTGTTTTCTCTCCCAAGAACGGACCAAGCTGTCAGGGACCAGTGGATTAAATTCATTTTTAATGACGCGGTTCCTACAACCCTTCCCACTGGCTTAACGTTAGGTGTCTGTGCTAATCATTTTACGCCGGAATCGTTCACAAATTTGAATGTCTAAAAAACCACAACGTGAAACAAGGCAAAAACACCACATGATAGCAAACGTTGATCTCAATAACCACTGTAAGCTGATAAAAAAAAAGTAGACTACATCTCCGTTAATGTAATCTACATTAAATAAAAGGTAGCCTATAATGTATGTCTCAGTCAAAATTATTGTCTTTACCATTCAGAGACATCTTGATGTAGACGTCCTTCCATCGACTCTACATCTTCCCTTTCCAGCTCAGGTTCAGAGTCCGGCTCGTGCATATACGGTTGAATCCCGTAGGTCGCGGCCAGGTCGGGTTCATTCACAACTTGCGCCATGATGTCATTTTGGAATGATATGCTGAAGTTACCTGCGGTGTCAACCCCCCTCCTTCCTGCCACCAATCAACGCGCCCCTCATTTGCATTATTAAAATCACCGTCCACGACAGCCAAAATATCGCATCAGATCTCGCGAGACAATAATGCCTTCAGAAATAAGGGTCAGAGGAGCTCTGTGTTTATTTTTTTTCCACTTTTCTTTTTTAGAAGGGCCTGAAAGACTATAATAGAGCGTGGGTATCCAAGGTAATACTAGGTTATGACTCCTTTAAGATATTCATCCATGTAAGCACCAAAGTAGTAAAGGTCCAGATTTTCTCTCATCTGAGCTATCATGGCATTGTCCCTCCACACTCTTTGAACTGTCATGTCCTCTTCAGTGTCAGTGATGAAGTCACACCAACTGAGTCCAATTACAGCCAGCTGACCTTGAACCTGCCAGTAATATTTATGCAATTTTTTCAGGGTTGCCTTTCCATTCACGATTTGAATATGCCCAACCTCAGAAACTGTAGGAACATCTGGGCATTTCACTTCAGCAAGCCCGAAACAGGGATCTGCATTGGGGTCAAAAACTTTGGCATCAGGACTGGCACCAAGGTAGGACGCATCTGGGTGCACAACAAAACCACATGGTGAGACATTCACATTGAACAGTTCAGAGTAACGTTCCAGCACCTCAGGTTCTCTGTCAAGGCCTCTTTTCATTGCCCTAGTTTGCTTTACACCCCTGAGTATCCGCCTTGCCAGTGCCTGGCCAGATGTCTCCCCTCGCACATGAGAAACCTCATAAAATCTGCTAGCAGTCACTCTAGGCTTGCGCATATTTTTCCACTGTGGACACTCGGATTGCTCCTGAGTTTGCTCCTCTATTATAACTGCCAACTCTTGTGTGACACTTAGGCTCTCCAAATGGAAGAACTGGTGGCAGTTTGGCACGAAGTGCAAGCTCCTCAGAAATTTAGAACCGTTAATAGGGAGTTTAGGGTACACAGGAGCATCAGGATGTTTAATGTAGTTTTTGGTCACAACAGGAGGGCACTGGTAGGAGAGCACTGAACCTCGAGGCACAGGACCAAATCTGGAGTCCACCAAAACCAGTTCTGATAAACCAGTAAGGACGCAGGAAATCAGAGGTTGGGGAGTGAGTCCTTTGACAGCTTCTCCAATAGCCAATACTGCTGGGTCAGGGAAGTGACCTAAAACAAATTATACGTTTAGGAAACTTCATCACATGGGTATTACATTTGTTATATGCTGTTATACCATGATCTGTCTGAATACTCGATTCTTATTGGCTGGAAGTGTGCAGTAAAACAGTTTAATCCACAGGTAGTTCCAGTCAGTTTAATCACCGTTCTATATTAGCTCTATCACACCAAATGTAATTACTAAAAGTCTCTCTCAATAATTAAAATAAATGCTATAATTCATGTACAAAAAAAAGTAAACCTCCATGTTATACATTAAAATAGTTTTATGCACAGCTTGATTATTTCTTATGTAATGTAAAATATACATATTTATTGAATGAAACGTTTCTTTGTTACCTGTGTATGCTCTGTAGAGTGTAGATTTGCATACACTTCTGGAAGATATCTTTGGTTTTCTAACCACCAACTGATCTGTAGTCTCTGCAGAAACCCCCTGACACCGAAAGTTTATAAGTATATTTTTAATTAACTGTCAGTAATTTGCTAAACTAATGTATAGCTAGTTGTAATGTTACCTGTGTTCTTGGTCTATGCCATGTTTGCAAAGTGTCTGTGCATGCCGTAGTTGGTGGTACTGTCTGCATCTGCATCATGCTGAAGTGGGCAGTTTGGAAAAGCAAGGCAACCAGATGATTGCATAAAGCTTTGCCTGCAGTACACGTGCATGACGAGCTAGTGAACTCAACAGGCACTGGGTCAACATTCAAAGTGATCTAAAGTAAAAGACAAAATCCAATATCAGTATAGTTTAATATAGCAAGTTTAATACTAGACTATAGAACATTCATGAGAACATCATGAAAAAAAAAGATTTTATAGGAGAAACCCCCTCAAAATAGAAAATTGCAATGGCAATAAGAAAATTAAAACTTCCCCTTTCACTGTAAGCTTTATAGTTTCAATACAGTACTGCATCACTTTTGAAAAGTGCAAGAAGGCAAGTCATGTTAGGTGTAGAAATTTTGAACTTCTAGTGTAAGGGTTCAGTTTTTATCATAACAGGTTTCACAGAAAAGACATAAAATTCACAGTCTCAGACTAAAATGCATGTCTGAGCTGTTTTAACTGAAAGCATATCTTAAAACAGGCCAGTGTCATTGTTTTGTCTTAAGATGCACACCAGTAAGGTTTTTCTTTCTAATGCATATTTATTAAAGAAGAAAAGCTACTTAAATGTTCTAATTGGACTACAACCTAATCCTGGCTAAACCCTGTCTGTGAAACCAAGCCTTCATTTCTTATCAAACCTGAAGAGAATGTGGCTCCTCACGCTTCCTCATCGACCTATAACACCTACACCTCACGATAATCTCCCTGTTTCTCAAACTCGACACTGAATATTGCGTGACAAAAAAGAACAATCACATTAAAGATTATTAAGACACATTTTCTGACTATTTATATCTGTTTAAAATACTCTTCAGTCTACTATAACTTGAGCTGGAAAATAACTTTATTCAAGAAGTGCTATAAAGCCAAAACAATCTGTTATTTTAAACTATCCTTGTAAGTTATCTCTATAAAGCCGCTTTGGAACAATCTATACCCATACAGAAGTCACATATATTGAAATATATTAATAATAAATATATTTTCATATAATTAAATGTCTTAAATCTAAATAGATTAAAATATATGTTAAACTTATATGTAAACATATTTTGAAATATAAATTAAAAATATATTTAAATATTTGATTTTGGCCCCTTTTTAATATTTTTCACATATATTAAACATGTGTAAATATATTTTTATTGGAAATATTTAAATATATTTCTTTATTTTATATGTAAATACATTTATATATCGATCTATGTAAATACATTAATTTCCAATATGTGTTAACATATTAGATTTCTTTATATGTAAATATATTTTAATTGGAAATATTTACATATATTAATTTCCGTTATATGTAAATACATTTAGATGGTCATCTATGTAAATATATTAATTTGCAATATATGTGCATATATTAACTTCTAATATTTGTTAACATATTAGATTTCTGTATACTGTATGTAAATCTATTCTGAAACAATCAAATATTCAGTGCTCCTTTTAGTATACTTCACATATGTAAATAAACCTAAACATGTTTTCATATAATATATTCACATTTACTCCCACTTGATGCAAATAGTCTCCATATATGTAAATATTTTCATTGCATTCAGGAACACACTACTACACAAAAATTTTTTTTTATTGATGCTGACAAACAGGGTAAAGTACATATAATATTAACTGCACTTAAAGGACAAGTTCGGTATTTTACACTTAAAGCCCTGTTTACAGATCGTATCTGATGAAATAGAACGGTTAAGATTAAAATTTGGACACATGCTGCTGTCCCGAGAATTTTAGGTTTATTTCGCTTTTGTGGACGGACCTATTTTGCCAAACACGTCACGCCTGTGATTCTTCCGTTGAGAGCTTGAATAATAGACACTCCAGTCCAGTTGGTGGCGATAATGCACCTTTGCCAAGTGCAAGCAAACCGCTGGCATTTCATTGAATACACAGAAGAAGCGGCGGCGGAGGAATATCGTACCTCACACAGCACATTCAATACAAGTCAATGGAGTTGGACAAAAACTACGATAAAACCTGTTGGAATGCATCTTTTTCAGCGATTTTTTTGGGACCGTATCAGTGAACACCCCTGACCACTCGGTGAGTTTCACGTCTTTGTAAACGAAAGTTTAATGTGTTTTTAGGAAGGAATCTTCCAGTGCACATAGACAACCATTGTGGGGGTGAGGGGGAAAAGCGAAATAAACCTAAAATTCTCAGGACAGCAGCATGTGTCCAAATTTCAATCTTAACCGTTCTATTTCATCAGATACGATCTGTAAACAGGGCTTTAAGTGTAAAATACCGAACTTGTCCTTTAAAACATCAATCATGAATTGATTCAAACATCAATCAAGCAAAATAAAGCCTGTGGTAAACAACTTGACGATACGTTTTGTTCTACAACCTAAATTGCACACAACTATACTGAAAACATGAATTTAGTTGAAGCTATGTTAACTTTTGAAATCATAAGTTTTTAATAAGTATCTAGATGTTTGGGTGTGAATGTGTGCAGTGTACATTGTAGAACAAAACGTTAAGTATCTTCAAGTTGTTTACCCCAAGCGTTATTTTACTCAAATGTATCAAAAAAAAGTAATTATAAAACTGTTTATATTTTCTTGTTTTGGAACCTCAGTTCTGCCAACTTGGAATTAATGGCCTGGCCCAACTGTCCAACAGTTGCCTTTTCATGACGTTTTATGACAGCATCTGCAAAACAATACAAGTCAGTGGTTATGGTTAAAGGGTTTAGTTTACCTACAAATGCAAATTCTGTCATTATTTAGTCATCCTCATGTCATTCCAAATCCGTAAGACATTCCGTTCACACAAATGAAGATCTTTTTAAAGAAATCTGAGAGCTATCTCTCCCTCCATTGACATTCTTTGCAACTACCACTTTCAAGCACCAGAAAGGTAGTAAAGAAAAGTCAAGTGTTTTATTTGTGGAAAAAAAAAATATTACCACTTTATTTACAAAATATTAATCTCCACTAGAGCAGCAAGGGCAGACATTGCGTGAACGTGCGTTGGAGATTATTTATATGTAAATAAAGTGGCAAATTATGTTTTTTTTCACAAAGCACTGATGTCTTTACTACCTTTCTAAGCGAAACTGAGTAATTAATGACAGAACAGGGTTTCAGCAGGGATCTTCAAATTCAATCTAATGCTTTTTAATGCCTTTTTTTTATGCCATACATGACGCTTGACTAACCACAGACATTTGCTGTCAAATTATATAAAAAATTAACTCGATTAATCACATTTTTCCTCCCTCCGGAAGGCATGCCAAATACGCATTAAACTTTACCCCCTCAAATTATATGTAAGTGTGAACTCGTGAAACATTGTTAGAAAAGATTTCTATTTTGAATAAATGCTGCTCTTTTTTACTTTTTATTCATTAATGAATCCTGAAAAAAGTATCACAGGTTATAAAAGAAAATATTAAGAAGCACAACAGTTTCCAACATTGAAAAATACCTGAGAATCAAATCAGGACATTAGAGTGATTTTTGAAGGATCATGTGACACTGAAGACTGGAGTAATGATGCTGATTGATCACAGCAATAAATTATATTTGAAAGTATATTAAAATATAAAATAACTAAATATAAATATTATTTTTTTCCCCCCCGTTTTTAACCTCTGGTCGGAAAATGCAAAAAAAAAATGTCGGGGGAGCACAAAATATTTGCGAAAGAAAGCAAAAACCATGTCATTTTTCCCATCAAAATGTCTATTTCAGGGCTATTTATGACAGGCTCAAATACAGGAGGTTCCTATATTTGCAGTCTATGGTTTCATACGGTATGGTATCATACATTTAAACAGATCAATTAATAAACTTACTCATAATTGCTTTGACCTTCCCTGAATCCAGGCCATCTCTTGCCTCTTCACCACATGCGGTCTTGGATTTTCCACCTAAATACCGGAAACAGTAATACTTGTAGGAAGAAACTTTTAAAGTATAATGGTATATTACTATTAGTACTTGTAAATGTACCTCTAAGGTTACTTCGAAGAAGAGTCTCCATGTCAAAAACACTACAGATGAGACACCGGACCATAGCAGTGGACGTAATAGCATATGATGCTGCCCTCCATGCACTTCTGGAAACAAACTTCTGATCCAGGATAGATTTCAACCTAAGGATACAACAACAAAAATGACAAGATAACAAAAGAAAAAGGAAAGACAGACCATTTAGGCCAAAGTAGGGGTGGGCAATATGGCCAAAATCATATAATTTTATCTTTGTTATTAAAAATAAGAACAAAGATGCCAATTACAAGTAGGGATGGGCATTTTTCAAAAATATTGCATTCGGAATAATAATAATAATAATTTTGCTTCAAAAACTTCTAACTAACCCACTGATGTCACATGGACTACTTTGATGATGTTTGTATTACCTTTATGGACATGGACAGTATACTGTATATACAGTTTCAATGGAGGGACAGAAAGCTCTCGGACTAAATCTAAAATATCTTAAACTGTGTTCCGAAGATGAACAGAGGTCTTACGGGCTTAGAACGACATGAGGGTGAGTCATTAATGACATTATTTTCATTTTTGGGTGAACTAACCCTTTAAAGAGAAGAGTGCAAAAAAACTGATGAAAGGTGGCGTTTGTGATTGAGAAAGGTAACGTACAGCATCAGCCACGTGTAAATGAAGTGTTGACTATGGCTAAAATGTTGACGTAAGTTAGTTAACTATGGCTACATTCACACTGTCAGTCCAAATCCGATTAACTTTGTATCCGATTGGAATCTGATCTAAAATGATGTCCACACTGTGTATCACAACTGTTCAGATCCAATTTGTGTGTTCATGCAGCTCTTTGGCAATATGGCAATGACGTTGCATTGATGGAGGGGTTTGCATTTGCAGATGTTGTCTTATTTAAATGTTACAACATGGAAATGTGTAGCCGCCACGCTGGAGCCTCTTGAGCCTACTGCAGAACTGTAGGAGGCTGGTATGTAGCAGCTTTTTTTCCGCACTCTTGTCTGCGCCGGCACTTTGCAACAACACAGTTTTGTTTTCGGCAGTGACTTTCAGCATGTTTCCTCTAACAACGTCTGACGTTTACATTTTAAGTGGCGTGAGAAAGTCACATACCACGCGAAATCCGATCAGAGCGCTCAGACTGAAGCTGATGTCCTGATAAGTGATTTGAATAGGATTTCAAACCACATATGGATGTAGCTTGAAACGGATTTCATGTGCTTTTTTGGACTGACAATCTGAACATAGCCTATGTCGGAATAAGAAATAGTAAGCAGGAAAGAGCGCAACATTTTTACAAACTAAAGTTAATATGTGGTAAAGAATTCTTCCTTCTAAGTTCTTCTCTATGTGATTTTGCACCTACCAGGTGTTTTTTCAACGTTTTAAATTTCATCCTAGGTGGTATTAAAAATGTCTTAAAATGTCTTAAATTTAACTTGGAGAATCCTGGGGATGATTTTGCCGTTTTCTCCTCTGCCTCTTTTTATTTGATTGCTTTGCCATCCTGCTGTCTTAACACTAATAAAGATGGACTGGTTAATGTTGAAATGTAGAATATGATGGTATCTAAACACAAAACAATTTAGTTGTGATCAAATGATAGCTATGTAACTATGCTTTAACTGTGTGTCCCAACCTAGAAGAGGTGTCCAGAGTCTTTGCACCATATATACGACCTGCAGCCAAAAAGAGGCCCGCATCTACGTGGTCAATCAAACCATCTAGTACCACCTAATACACACACAAGTTCTTTTGTATGAGTAGCAGAAATGATGACGAAGTGCCCTCACTGTCGTATAAAGAAATACTGACAGCTGCTGGAATGGGGGAGCGTAAAATAGTATTCCCAGGTAAGTTTAATAAGCCACTTTTAAGCTCAAGTACCGTGTGTGTGTTCAGAAGACTTTGAATTAGTTTTCGTTTTGAAACTTTAGACATTATAGATACTTTAAATATTGATGTACTACTTAACTTGCTATTGTTAGAATAAAGCCAGTTCATCTGGAAGTCTTAAAGTTAAACTGCAAACCTAATTCACGACTCATAACCTTTGTACCTCTTTCTTTTAAGATAAACTTTGCAGTGCTATGGACTTCTCAGCACAGTTGGTCCAGTACTATCCCAAACTCAGGGATGGGAGTGGTTATGAACAATGTCAACAATAATGTTTTCCCTGTTGAAAAAATATTACATTAGAGAATGTTCCTGTAGTTTAATTATTCTTAAGTTGTCACTGGAATGCATTGTTGCATCTCATAAGCTTGCATTTACGCTCTGATTCTTGGCTTTTATTTGGATTTTGTACTGTTTACTTTTTAAAATAGCCATTTTGCTCAACAGGTCAGTAAAGAATATGGGACTGACTGGAGTGGACCAAGTGCAGCTGGGGTGGACACTCATCTTGACATTCCAGAGATTGAGCTTCCAAGGCAGCTTACCGAAGCAGACTTTGCCCTTCTACCTCAACCAAGCACAGAGCAACGTGACTACGGTGTTCAACTTTATTGTGAAACTGTGGATGTATTGTTTAGATTATTGTAAGGAGAACCAGGGCATGTCCAAGATACAGCACAAGATACATACCCCCTAACAGATTAGAAGACTTTGTCTTTGACAAACTACCCTTCTCCTCGTAGTCCTCTCCTGACAATATGCATATACTCATAAAGGACAAGAGACAGACCATTGTTAATAAAAAGGGAAGTCCTTAATTGTAAGCATGACTGAGATTCAGGAGCAGCAGACCAGCTCAAGCTTAGATGATGGCAGCAGATGAGTGAAGGAACTGGTGGAACATCCTCCCCAACAGTGACAGCATTCAGGAGAAGTTAGTGTAGAAGGTGAAGGACGTGACACAACAGCACTAAGCTGAGACATGAGCTCCTGTAAGCCTGTCAGACAATGGCTCAGAGAGGGCCCTGACAAACCTGTCAATGTTTATAATGTGTTATTTTATTCTGTATGCAGATCAGTTGATGTGACTTGTTTGGGTAGATAAGATAACTACTTTTGTTTCCTCTTCTTCCTGTGATTCCTTTCTAGGTATGTTTTCATATTCTGCAACATTTTATTCATGCCATTGTTTTAACTTCCACTCAAAAAAACTGCATTTAGTCAGGCCGTCTTTTCATTTACAGCATCACATCAATGGAACTCAGTACCAACATTAATTAGAGAGTCCCTATCCTATTACTCATTTAAGAGTAATGTTAAGAAATGGCTTATTGAAAATCAACACTGTCAACACTGACGCTGGTCCCATCCACCAACAATAACTGTATCATCTATTTTTGGATTTTATCTGTTCATCTTGTTTACTTGATTGGTTGTGATTTTAACAGTCTAATTTTGTATCTTTGTCTATTGTATAAAGAATTTAATTGTATTTATTGTATTTTAGGATGCCTATTAAAATCTGGCAAGGGGACTGCCGATGAAAATTAACCTGTGGCTAAGTCGGGAACACTTACATTTGATCTAAATGTTGATTAGTGTACATTGTCCCTTTTCAAATAAACAAATAAATCAAATAAAAAAAATATATATATAAATAAATATAGCTGCAAGCAGCGATTACGGGCCCAAGCCGGTGGCACCGCCACCCTGGTGCCTTTAGTTACACTAAAGGCACCGGGCTGGCGCTGCCACCGGCTTGGGCCCTCAATCGCTGCTTGCAGCTATATTTATTTATATATATATATATTTATATATATAAAAAGCCGCCACCGTGTTGCCTTTCGGGTTCCTGTGCACGACGGGCAATAACGTAACCCCGCTTTGACTGTCGAGAAGAAGTCTGCTTTAGAGCTTGTATCAGTGTGAGTCTTTCTGCTCCCCTCCAAACACACACAGAAAGGGGGGGGGCTGTCTGTGTGTGTGCCCTCCCTCCCTCCCCACACACACACACACACACACACACACACACACACACGCACACGCATACTTGTTTATATGCATTGTGGGGGTCACCTGTCAGAAATGCTACATAATGGGGACCACCCTTTCTAATAAACTTTAAGACCTAAAAAAAATATTATGACAACTAATACAATATCAGTTTAGAAAATGTCCTTTCAGATTACAAATATTTTGCTATAAAATTTTCAAACATGACACAGTGGCTACTTGTGGGGTCATTTCAGGTCTTGTGTAAATCTGAGGTCCGCCAATACACACAACTGGTTTTTAGTCATTGTGGGGATCAAACGTACACACCAAACTGGTTTTAGGTCATCGTGGGGATCAAACGCACACACACACACTAGTTTTTAGTCATCGTGGGGATCGAACGTACACACACCAAACTGGTTTAGGTCATCGTGGGGATCAAACGCACACACACACACAACTAGTTTTTAGTCATCGTGGGGATCGAACGTACACACACCAAACTGGTTTTTAGTCATCGTGGGGATCGAACGTACACACACCAAACTAGTTTTTAGTCATCGTGGGGATCGAACGCACACACACACACAACTAGTTTTTAGTCATCGTGGGGATCGAACGTACACACACCAAACTGGTTTTAGGTCATCGTGGGGATCAAACGCACACACACACACAACTAGTTTTTAGTCATCGTGGGGATCGAACGTACACACACCAAACTGGTTTTAGGTCATCGTGGGGATCAAACGCACACACACACACAACTAGTTTTTAGTCATCGTGGGGATCGAACGTACACACACCAAACTGGTTTTTAGTCATCGTGGGGATCAAACGTACACACACCAAACTGGTTTTAGGTCATCGTGGGGATCAAACGCACACACACACACAACTAGTTTTTAGTCATCGTGGGGATCGAACGTACACACACCAAACTGGTTTTTAGTCATCGTGGGGATCAAACGTACACACACCAAACTAGTTTTAGGTCATCGTGGGGTCACACGTACACACACCAAACTAGTTTTAGGTCATCGTGGGGTCAAACGTACATAGCTACTTGTATCCTTGTATCAACTAATTTTGAGAAGACTGCCCCAGTAACAATTTTTAAAAGGCACTTTTTAAAAAGCAGTGTAAAAAGAGAATCTACTTTGAGTTCTTTATTTATAGAAAGCAACATTAAATGTTTTTACTTCTAAAAAAGTATAACCTACATACACAAACATACGTACATATATGTAGACATGTACATGCGTGTATAAATAATTATCTGTGACATGTAATGTTAACATTTTCAAAACTTGCATCAAATGTCTGTCAACAAATAGATCTAGCATAAGACTATTCCATGCTCATGTTCATATTAATTAATAAAACCCTTGACAAACACTTCTAAACAGTTTCTCAAAACGTATCGTCAAGTAAAACTTCAGCATGAAACTTTTGCATGCCTGCGTGTATAGTAAACATTTGGCATTAAAAAAACAATTATGAAAACTTGCTAAAAAAACAGAACAAATCATTAACTGCAGTATAAAAGTTATTTGAAACACTTTAAAAACATTTGAAAAGAACTGAATCAACAAATCCATACAGGCAAGATTAAGATATAACCTGGTGACTAATACTCAACATGGTGTCAATATTAGTGTATGGAAGTAAAATAATGACAAATGTTTTTGAAACTAAAAAGCTTGTTGAATTGCACTAGTAAAAATATGCAGTGCATTAACCCTGCTTGCATTTTAATGCATTATATTTTCAGGGCTTGCATTTTTATGGGCTGAAATTCAACATGGTTGTATATTTAAGCTGTGAATATTTCAATGCAAAACATTTCACACATGTTTTCATTCTTAAAAATTCAATAATCCATATTCACCTTTCAGATTGCACTTCCAAAATGTTCATTCGGTTTAAAAATACAACCTATAATATTCGACTGGCAATTTTCGGTCCATTTTATTTCGCTTCCACAAATTCAGTGGTTCAAATTCGACAGAAAATTCAACATTGATATCCGGGAACTGCAGGAAAAGCAGTAGATTGCCGATTGATAATCTCCATAGCTGTAGACAGCCTCACCAGCAGGGGAGCAAGCGGCTGTTGACGAAGAACACTATAGAGTAACGGGTGAGAGACTCACTCATTCATGAATTACAGAATTGGAGCAAGCAGTAGTTGGCCATTTGTGATTATCATCAGGGCAATGAATTGTGATGATTATCATATGGAAAAGCTGATAAAGACAAAAGCTGTGTTTACATTGAAGTCTTCACTGTTACTTTTGTACATGCAAGTTTTGCACAGCTTTCTCTGTCCTGACCGAGATTATGTTATTCCCCGATGCTGATGCACAGATCAAACGTTAAATCTGAGGTAGTAGACATATTTCTCTCGGTTGTTTAGTTTTCTTAAAGGGCACCTATTATGGAATTTTGAAATTTACCTTTCATGTAGTGTGTAACATAGATCTAAGTGAACAAAAACATCCTGCAAAGTTTGAAATATGAAAGTGCACCGTATATAAAGTTATTGTCTTTCAAAAGTGAGAGTCGACTCTGAGTCATTTTTATGAATCGTTAGAAGACCGAAGCTTTTTCTCTGACTAGTTGACGTCAACTTGTCAAGTTATTTGAATATGATACGCCCACTTATTGCGCTCCAAGGCCAGGGAAAATATCAGGGCGACGAGACGCTGTGTTCTGAAGTGCAGCTCAAAAGACAACTTTTTTCATCTGCCCAAGGAGGAGCATTTGAAGACTAAGTGGCTACAATTCACTATACCACAGAAGTATAGTCCGAGCCTTGAGCTTTGTTCGCGTCATTTTGAAGACGATTGCTTTTTTAAATGCAATCAAACTTGGATTCGCGAGCCGGCTGATGTTGAAGGAAGTTCAGTTCGAAGTGTATTTGCATCAGCTTCCTCCTCCGTATCACAACCTGTAAGTGTTATTAATCATTTTTGCTTTTATATTTTATGTAGCATGCTTAATAATTATTTTGTTTGTTGTGTAAGCACCGTTTAGCTTCTAGGTCTTCAATGGCAATTGTATTGAGATATGTGAAGTGTTTTGTCGTTGTTTTCGGAGTTGTCTTAAAGAATAGAGTAATACCTCGTAGTAACGTAACTGCATTTTTTTTTTTGTAAAAACGTTATGTTTATGCATCGGGCTAACGCAAACAAAGACTGATTGTGCTTTTACAATATGAACTCTGGGCTATGCTCGCTAACATAAATTAAATTATTTATCTTATTTTTCGTTTTTTACTACAAACTATAAAGCAGTGGACTATAATCATTATTATAATACAATTTAATTGATAAAAGCATCATTGTACTCCGTTTTAAAAATAAGTATTATCTCTGTAAACACTGCTGGGTCATCTGACCAATCAACCGCAGATTAGCGTCGCGCAAAGAGGGGTTTGAAAAATGAGTCGTTTTGAACGATTCATTTGGGAGTCGGTGAGCAAATCAGGTAAAAATAAATGCATATTATACGAAAACAAAAGTGTTTTTTGTCATTGCATGCATGCAAAACTGTTGTTGGGGACTCCCTAAACAACATTAGGAACATTTTAAATGTCATAATAGGTGCCCTTTAACTTTATATTGTGAGTATTCCCCTTCATCTAAACTAACGAATATTAACACAGTCAGTTTTCCTCATATCATCTCATGTCACTTCAGTTTATGATCAGAGAGATCTGTGTAAAGATTTCAGAAGATTTACTTTTGTACGAAGAATGATTTAATAAAATGATGTTGTATGTGAACGGGTCGTTTTGATGTAGTCTGATTCTTAATGATATGTTGATTTTTATGCTAAATAAATTGAACAATTAAAGAAAGTATATATTAGTGCATGTGAACACATATTTGCAGAAAAGCTAAAAGAGAGAGAGAGAAAAAACATGTCAGCACTTCAGATGAAAGTGAAGTAGAGAATGAATTTTTCAAATGTAACTATGATAAAAACTTCATAAATATTAACACACAGTCAGTCCTCTTCATTTCACTTCAGTTTGTCATCATCAGAATGAAATGTAAAGATTTAATGATAGATAAGTATCTTGACTCATAAACAGCTTGTGCATGGCCCTCACAGAGTTGGAAAATAAACTGTCATTACTTCAAGCGTATAGAGATCAGAGGGAAAAGAGGCAGAAAAGTTCCAGTGCTTGTTACTCCTTCAATGCAAGAGTCGATCAGCCTGCTGATTAAAAACCGGAGCGAGTGTGGAGTACTGAATGAGAACCCTTTCCTCTTTGCACGTCCTTGCGGCTGTGCTGCAGAACTGGGGATTCCCTCAATAGTCACTCTCCAGGATTCCCTGCGGTCTCAGGACACTCAAAGTAATGGACAAAATACAGTAGCCGCGTTTCCATTACCCTTCAAATTGCGCAAATTGAAATTGCGAATTGAAAATACGCTCAATGGAAAACACGTCAATTTCGCAAAAACTCTCGTTTATCGCAAAAAAGTTTTTACGCTCGCATGAGGAGGTTTTTCAGGGCAATTCGAAAAAGGAATATTTCGCAAAACTGCAATGGAAACAGTTTTTGCGCATTTACAGTCACCTGACTTAGAAGGACACGTGTGTTTGGGGTCCGTGTACGCAAATAATAATAATTATCATCATTATTATAACATTTACTAGGCTACATATTTAGATGACGCTTTTATCCAAAAAAAGGAACAAAGCAATTCGTCAAATGTCATTCATAATACGGGTTAGACAATAATAATACAGAGCTGAGATTATCACAAATAAACACAATATTTTGACGCATATCTAAGGGTAGCCTATGTGTGGAGTGTGGAGCGCGCACTACATGGCACGGAGGCGCGGGGCGTGAACACTTGCATTTTCCTATTAACAGTGAAACAACTTAATATAGCCTACTCTATAATTTCTGGTCATACAGAAAATAATAATACATTATTTGTAACTACTTTTATTTGTGTAAACAATAACAAGAAAATGTTGTGCTTTTGTAAAATAAAATAAAACAATCAGGCGCGTTTTCATGATCTCCCTGAACTGGAGCGTGAGAACTGAAACAAAATATAGCCTATGTAGCTAAAGCTTGAAATGTCCACTTTAAAACGAACAAATTCGAATCGAAAGCTAATACATTTTGTTCTGATTAAGTAATCCGTATGAAAGGTGCATTTCTCTCTAAAAGCGCATCTGCTTAAACAGCGGAGATGGAGATGTTTTTAGCCGAGTTAGGAAAACAATAGTTTAATAATATTAATGGCTCTTCTTATTCAGCACTGCGGAAAATGTCAATTCCAGGTTCTAATTTGGCCTTAGAAAAACAGTAAAATCGACAAGTTTTCCATATTAATTTGTGAATATTTTACATGTTTAATAAAGGGGAAAAAAGTCATTAAACAAACATCTGAAAATTCGTCGATATTTACTTTTTTGCGCAGCAGTTGGTGTAGCCAGTTCAAATTAAAATTGTGGTGTTCAACTTTGCGTTTTAAAAAGACAACCGTTTTATTTTTCGTTTTTCAATTACGGGTTTAAAAGGAAAAAACGAATGGACACAAAAGTAGCCTACATGGATCGTTTGGAATAGAAGACAGAGTTCTTTATTAAATTCATAAAAGAAACAATAATTAGCCTATAGGAATACTGGATTCTAAACCTCAAAGAAATGCCACAATCAAAACCTCAGCGCAGAAATGAGGGTGAAACACCCAGAAACTCCTTATATTTCGTTTGGAATATAAGGGTCTTTCCCTGCCATTAATGCTTGGATAACACGTACGTCTCCCTCCATTAATAATAATGATGTCTGAAGCGGTGGCCTGTGAGATTATATAAACCAACGTCCGCTGCCGTGATTTTTGGAATGACTTTATCGCGAGAGAAAAAAGGACGTTTAGTCGCATAACATCAGTTAATGGAAACGCCGTCATTTCGCAATAGTTTTGTATCGATATTTAGATAAAAGCGCAAAACATTTGCGCAAATCTGTAATGGAAACGCGGCTACTGATATAAAAGACCAAACTCCCACCTTATTGGGGATGAGGGCGATATTAATAGGCAACAGGCAAGCAGATGGACCACAATATGAATGTAACGCGCAAAGTTTCACGCTAAGCGTTTCCCAGTGAAGTACTGGCATAAGTTCGCCTGAAACTGGATATTCACACATTTAGGGACCGTCTCTCATAAGACATTGGTACACATGTTTCTAACTTCAATAGCATTTGAAGAGAATGACTTACAGTCATAAAACCAACTGTAAAGTAAAAGTGTGCATCATGGCACCTATTAACACTTTACAGTTGGTTTTATGACTAAGTCATTCTCTTCAAATGCAATTGAAGTTAGAAACATGTGTACCAATGTCGTATGTAACTTTAGAGACGGTCCCTAAATGTGCGAATGTCCAACGCCAAGCTAACTTTATGCCAGTCTATCACTGGGAAACGCTCAGCATTAAGCTTTGCGCGTTATTCTGAGTCCATCTGCTTGCCTGCGAGTTTGGTCTTTTATATCACTGTATTTTGTCCATTGAGTAACTTTGAGTGTCCTGAGACCACAGGGGAATCCCTGGAGAGTGACGTATTAAGGGAATCCCCAGTTCTGCAGCACAGCGGCGCAATATACAGTTAAGAAAACTAAACAACCGAGAGAAATATATGTCTACTACTTCAGATTTAACGTTTGATCTGTGCATCAGCATCGGGGAATAACATAATCTCGGTCAGGACAGAGAAAGCTGTTGCAAAACTTGCATGTACAAAAGTAACAGTGAAGACTTCAATGTAAACACAGCTTTTGTGTCTTTATCAGCTTTTTCCATATGATAATCATCACAATTCATTGCCCCTGATGATAATCACAAATGGCCAACTACTGCTCGCTCCATTTCTGTAATTCAACGAATGAGTGAGTCTCTCACCGTTGCTCTATAGTGTTCTTCGTCAACGGCCGCTTGCTCCCCTGCTGGTGAGGCCGACTAACAGCTATGGAGATCATCAATCGGCAATCTACTGCTTTTCCTGCAGATCGAATTTGAACCACTGAATTTGTGGAAGTGGAATAAAATGGACCGAAAATTGCCAGTCGAATATTATAGGTTGTATTTTTAAACAGAATGAACATTTTGGAAGTGCAATCTGAAAGGTGAATATGGATTGTTGAATTTTTAAGAATGAAAACATGTGTGAAATGTTTTGCATTGAAATATTCACAGCTTAAAAATACAACCACGTTGAATTTCAGCCCATACAAATGCAAGGCCTGAAAATACAATGCATTAAAATGCAAGCTGGGTTAATGCACTGCATATTTTTACTTAGTGCAATTCAACAAGCTTTTTAGTTTCAAAAACATTGTCATTATTTTACTTCCATATTAGTGTGTTAGATCTTTTCTTTGTAGAGCAGAGATTCGATTTTTTATGTAAAACTTCAGAGCAGACCATTCTCTCTGTTTAGAGCAGATGGTTCAGCTTCCAAACACCTTACGCAGTCTGCCTTCCCTGGAACTTTGCGGTTCTTTATGAACCTCATCATGTGGTTCTCTACTGCATCAATTTCGTGTTTGTTCCAGGCTGTCCTCTTGATGTGACCTGTAGAGGGAACAAGTAGGTCTACATCATATATCTTAGCATTTCACTAGTAAGAAGTTGCTTAAATGCTTAATCGGTCCAAGATACGGATCCTTGAGATCAGCTTGAGACATTCAATGTTTGAAATAATCTCAATCTTCTGTAGTTAGTATATTGAAATGCTTCAAAAATCATGTTGTAAATAGAAACCTACTGCAACTGGAGAACATATTAACCATCAATCCGTTTGAAATTAAAATGAACATACCCCTCTTTTTTTTGGACACTGGGTCTGCTGGAAGTGTGCTGTCTTCACATTCAGGGTGCTGTGGTGATGATCCTGTAGTGCACTCTGAAAGTAAAAATTATGCCAGTCTGAGTATGAACACATATCTTCATTAAACTGACAAAGCTACCCCGCATCTGTTATTATTTATCACTGCTGTTTAAGTGCAACCAAAATAACTTGAGAACATAAAGTGCAGTTCTCAACTTCAGTGCCTGGGGACCCACCTACCAGAATTTTGAGATGTTTTACATGCCTCACTATTTAAAACACCTGATTCAACTTAGCTTCTTAGTGTTTTAATTAGGGAGTCATCTAAAATATTCTGGGAGGGTTGTGCCTGGGGGACTGGAATAAAACAATGAAAATAAAATATTAAATTGTATTCCTTTTTGGAATAAAAAGAGGACTTTGTAATATTTTTTAATCAGTTATTTAAACTTACTTCTAACCCATGGGGGATCATACTTCCACTGAGTACTTGTAATGCACAGCAATACAATTACTTTCCTGGGTAACTAGTAGTGCAACCAATTACTAATAAAATTTCAGTAATATTACTCACCATCCAAAAAGTCACACTTTCTAAAAAACAAATCTAATTGCTAAACAATTTAACAATCCAATCATCCCTATTCACATTTGTAATCATTGCATGCATTGTGACGTCACTATTGCAGCAAGCTAGCTTAGTCAGAATCTGGAAAAGTCTACATTATTCAGCGGCTGGAAAATATAGTTGACTGCATTCCTGTACCAAAACCAAGATGGGCGTGTTAAAGGATAATTCCAGTATTTAGCACTTTGAGTCTCTTTTCTGGTTTGTTTTGGGTGAACTAGAGTGGTGGACACAGAAATGTTGACGATGGTCCTGTCGACTTTTTGACTTCTAGAATCGCCTTTGAGCGCTTCAGAGCGGCTGTCTATGTATGGGCCTGCACGAACATGTCCTTGAAACAACCCTTAACGTTCGTTTTCAAAACTGTGCAACCCACGAGTGTGGTTAGTGGTGTTCGTTGATGATTAAAAACAAATATATCAGCGCAATGTATGATTTCAATCCATGTTATTGTTTGCTATAGTGGAACTATTTTTTCAGATACCTCACAACCGAGTATAAACTTCCGCT